>JBAFWW010037761.1:0-16114 GCA_036873685.1 Agapornis canus | reverse complement strand
ATATATATATATATATATATATATATATATATATATATATATACACATATATATATGTGTGTGTGTGTATATATATATGGGTATATATTCCCTTTCCCATTAAGGATGCATGTCAACAGTAGCCTCAGTCACAACTCTTCATTGGTACTTTCACCTCTAGAGCAGAGCAGGGCCCCCTTCCCAGTTTGCTGTCCTGTCTGCTGTAGGGTGCTGCTTCTCCCACAGTGCTATCTGACCATCAACATGGACATCCTGGTATCATCCTCCTGCATTCCACCTCTGGAACAGGAAGGTTGGTGGCCTGAACCAGATGTTCTGTATTCTTCATATTCTTCTGCCTCCATCTACTGGCAAGGAAGGGTTAAATCACACATTTCCAGGGTACAGGGGAGCTCAGCAGCTGGAGTCCTTCCAGCACATGGAGACAACAAGCATCTTATGAATGAACTTCCCGAGTCAGTGTCCTTGCAATGGAAAAGAAACACATCAGGGACTGCCTTAATGTGGCTTAAACCCTCATTTTTCCAATGAGAGCTCAAGTGTCACTGGAAACCTTTCAGAAACTCTCATGTTTGCCTTAATAGATGCCTCTAAGAAAGGAAAGAGAGCTACAATGAGATGGATGCTGTTTATCGTGCTGTTAATGCTGAAGGTTTCTGTGCAGATGGAACCCATACGAAGGGTATCACATCTGGAGTTTGGCCACTTCTATTTTGCCCATGGAATAGGGAACATCAAGACTTCCACAAGGGAAAACAGGGATGAGGTGAAGGCGCCTTCTAGTGCCAAGTGACCTGGATAGCCCAACCTCTCAGAGCCCTGCAGAAAACCAACCCAACCCCAACCCCGACGCTTGGGGTGGAGGGAGGACTGAAACCCCAACACTCCAGCCCTGTTCAGAGAAGGTGTGATGGGAAGGAGGTTATTTCTCACTAACGTGGTGTGACATTGCTGTTCTAATGACTTGACTGGTGCGGAATGGAAACTCTTTCTGTGTGATATTTTGAGACAGAGACTAATTGAGTAAGAATAATACAGGCAGCTTTCACACCCCTGTGCTGGTCTCAGGGCTGGCAGAGGCCAGCTGTGTTTTCCTTTGGGTGAACAGTGCCTACAGTTCTCATCCAGCGTCAGTCCTGTGGGATGTTAAAGACTAATCCTGCTAATGATGCTTTGTCCTTGGAGCACAACCTCTGATTCAGGCTCTCCAAACACTTCTAAATGCTTGGTTTGCACTGTAATACAGCAGCATCCACCTGAAAACAGGAGGCATTGTGCAAAGCACTGCTCAGGGCTCTATCATGCCTTCCACAAAAGGGGAAACTGAGGCACAGAGCACTGGTAGGTATTGCCTGAGATTGTGCAGATTCTGATAGAGCTGCAGATAAATCTGAACTGATAAATCTGATAGATGTGTGGAACAACTTTGCTTCTTCAGTTATTCATGGAGTAAATTATTAGCCATCATATAGGAACAGCTCTAGTTTTCAAGTAGAAATAACTATCTTTGATATAGACTGAAACTCATCAGATTGATGGCATTTGAAAATGATCCACTTTGGGTTTTGGGCTTGCTTGCTCAGAAACCCATGGGTGAAGCAGCCCCCAGCTGTTGCATAGAGGGAAAAGAAGAGCCAGAAAGACTGGGGCAAGCTAAACCAAACCAAACCAAACCAAACCAATCTAACCCAATCCAAACCTGTTGACCACCCACAGAGACAGCGTTAGGAGCACAGCTGTGCTGGGAAGCAAAACCCTCTTTGCTGCAGGCAGCTTAGTATGGCCATGTAGGAACACTGAGAACATGTTGGAGGCTCCATGGATGTAATTTCAGGGTTGGTGGTGGACAAGTTGGTTGGTTTCAATCACACAGGAACAATTGCCTCTTTTTCCTTGATGCCTGTGGTTCACCCAAAGCCTACAGGGATGATGCATGTCCCCTGCTATCCCAGCAGGATGCTCTCTCTTCCATACAATGAAATGCTGCTCAATGCCTCTCTTCCCCAGGGTCTGGTTTCTTCAGCTGCTATCTCTTTTGCTCCAAGAAGCAATGTCAAAGCACTGGAGCACTCAAAGCAGAGGATCCTATCTTTAAAACCTACATAAGCAAAGCCTGGAAATTGCCATTTTAGGCATAAGGGGAATACACAGAAATCCACAATCTCTTTCTTGGCCTTTTCTTTGCCTCCTGGAGAAACACAACTGCTTATATGGGCTGTACTGCTGCCAGTACTGACAGCACACCCACCTGAGCTGTGACTTTATCACTCTGCCTATGGGAAACCCTCCAATTCAAAGCAGACACTATGGTTACTGTCAATGCTGCTCACCAGGAGCTTCACACAGACCAAGAACACACCAGCTGGAGCACCAGGTTTGAGGTAACAAGAAACCCCTGGCTCCTGTCCCCTCTGGTCACCTGGGAGACACTGTACATGGGAGATCGGCAAACAGACAAGGAACACAAGGACTTTACCTGCTCCCCAACTTTCCCTGGTCGGCCACGGTTTCCTGGCTCACCCTGCAGGACAAGGAGAGACAAAGCACACAGGTTACTTGGTGCAGACCCTCAGCACAACGCGGTTCTTGGTTCACCTTTAGTTTTTGCTGCTATGTGTGAATCGTGGGACATCTGCAGGAAACAACACCTTACAAATCCAGCTGTGATCTAAAGATAACCCAGAGCAAGAAGCGTTTACTGCTCTGGAGTGAAATACCCTAAAAGCAGCAGGTCCTGTTGTGGCACAGCAGCCTTCACTCAAAACCCAAGCTCAGACATTGAGGCATAAGCTGTCTCTTTCCCTGTGGTGACTTGATCCCCATGTTTAATAAGGCACGCTCATATCAGGGGTGCTCCTGAAGTCGTGGTGTTCCTGAGCCATTACATTTCAATCCAAAAGACTATGAACACAGAAACACATCAGCAGGAGGAGGGAATGGGAAAAGACCCTGATTAACTAAAGGATTTGAGGAGCATTTTGGGAAAGCAAGAGTGGAGACACCATGGGGTCCTGAATGATAGAGGAGAAGGGGTCTGAGAAGATTCATCTGCTAATGGAAGTGTTACAAGAACAAAAGACAACCCAAGCAATTCTGCTCTTGATAAATCTCAGCCATAGGCACATTACATGGAGCATCCACATGGAAACCACAGGAAGAACCTACACAAGATAAATCACAGTGCAGGAAGGAAGAAATTCAGGGAATGAGAAAAATGAGGGTGAAGAGAAAACCAGGAGGAGGAGAATTCCAAACCCACCAGGGCTATGGGCACTTGAAGACCATTGGGGTCTCTGGGTGATGGCAGCTGTATTTTCTCAGTAGGCAGGTACTCCAGATGTGCTGCCAGACCACATCTGTGCTATTTAGTGTTTGGTGAGGCTGTTTTTGTTGGGTTTTCTCTTTCCTTTTGAGTGTGGGGTTGTGGAGTAACTGCCCTGGGATGGCTCCAGGCAGCAGTGATAGGAATGGTGTGTATCAAAAACAAAAACATGGAGCAGCAATGGAAAATAAGATGAGATGGTGGAGTTGGTTAATATCAAAGGAGAAACACGCTTGTTTATAATAAAGCACATGGCTTAAAATGCACCATCATTCCTTTTGCTGAAGAAACCAAGCAGAAACCAAGACCCCAAAATCTGAGAGAAATCCTCAGTTCCTCTTGTCCTTTCTGGAATGAATACCCTGAGTTTGGAGCATGGCAAAAGGTTAGACATTTCCCTTTCCCTTTCCTGCCTTCCGCCTGCTTCTTCCCTGATCATGAACAAACTTTCCTCACCTTTGGACCATCAGGACCAGGTCTTCCTGGGAATCCCTTCCGGCCTGATCGACCCTGGAATACATGGAAAACCAATGAACATCAGAAGCTTGCAGCTGCCCTGGGTCACAGCAGTGTGCCTGTGTATGTATATGGTGCAGCTCACAAGCACCCTGTGAATCCAGGGTGCTGGAGATGCAGCAGCCCAGGGCAACACAGGAGGAAAGCACTTTCTCTCACTAGTCTTTTTAGTTGCTTTCCCTCCACTTGTTGAAAACCACTGCAAGTCAAGGCAGAAGCATCAGGGCTGGTTACAGAGCTGGTTTCCAGTCAATGTGCTTGATTTTGAGGATGAGCTCTTTAAATATTAGAGGAATTGTCACAGTCTGAGACTTTAAGCAAGTTATAGAGTCCTATTCAACACCTTGTGTGCAAGGCACTACCTTGACTTGAACCATCCTGCATCGAGCAGTTGAACTAAGCTCTGGACAAGACAATATTTCTTAGAAGGGCAAATCACTCCCCAAACCAAGCGATTTGAAGCTTTATGTTAACTACGATCGCATCAGTTAGTTGATAGTAACTGAATAAACCACTGAAACCTACCTGTGGGCCAGGGACTCCTGGTGGTCCTAAGGGTCCTTCATCCCCCTGAGATGACAAGAAATGAAAATCAGAGGCAAAGCAGTAACAAGATCTGTATTCACCACGCAGCAAGAATGAAAAGTCTGGAGCACGAGCAGCAGTCAAACACAGGCTGTGTGCTCAGCTGCCACCTTTAACAACGGAGTCCTTCTGAACCTCAGAGCAGGCAGCTCAGCATCTCTGGGGCTTCTCATCTCCCTTCCCCATCTCATGGAAAACAATCATGTGTCATATTATTTTTGTCCTGTCAGCAAAGACCATCCAAAATTTGACCAACATCAACACCAGCTGATTTAGCCTATCAAGGGCTGGCTATGGCCCATGTGGTACCCTGGACATGCTCGCATCACTCTGTTTCATTTGATTTGACAGGGATATGAATGCTTTAGAGCTGTCTACTTTTCTCTCTTCCCTTTTCTTTTTCCCCCCACAAAAAGGGTGTTACAAAGCTTCCCACAGAACCATCTGGCAGCCATGGGAAGCTTTCCCTTTTGCTTTCAAACAGCACTACACATGCCGTAGGATGGAGCTATCGCAAGATCTCATGCAGCAATTGGACCCAGTCCTTTCCCTTGGCTCTGCACCAGTTTCTAATGTGATTGGATCAGATTTACAGTTTCTAGGAGACCTTCAATTAAGCTTCACAAAAGTCATCTCAAGTGTCTAAAAGCAACTGCCAAGAGAGGAATTAAAAGCACCCTTGGCAGCGCTGGCTGCTCTCATTTAGGTGGTCAGCCCTGGTGGCACGAGCTGGCAGGATGGAGATAGGACTGGAAATCAGGCACCCAGCTCGATGGGCTCAGGTAATCCACCCACAATACACCCCATTTCTAAAGACACCCTAACACACAACCTTGACCTTGGGTAACCACAGTGGTAAAGGCACAGGCATACAAACTCCATGTCCATGTCTTCAGTTTTACACTCACTAACTAGAGTAAACTGAAGGCAGCTTGGTCATGCCTGCCTGAACCTGGAATGCGGGGCTTTGATTCCCTTTGTAAATTGCCCGAAATATTTTCTTCCCCTTATTTCAGTGCAAATAAATGAGCTAATTTGCATTAATCCCACTTAGGGACCAAGCAAAAGAGTTCCCAGAAAAAGTTAAGAGTTCTTAGTGCTGTTAAAATGAGCTCCTGCCCATGTGTGCACTCAGTGTTATTTGCACAATCTCTCATGACTGGACAAACAGCTTACACTAGCCTGAAGGCAAAGGAACTACATTGAAGTCACTGGGGTTACAACAGGACAAATAGAAGGGACTTGGGCCTTGAAGTACATATAAAGCATTTGCAGGTCCATTAAATCAATGACATTTGCTCCTTAGTGCCCACAACAGGAATGAAGCTTCAAGTTTTCATATGAAGTGATAAGAGAAAGCCGCAAGCTCTGAGATGCTGGGGCACATGGACCTTTGAGAAGAGCAATTCTAATCTATGTACTCCCTTTACAAAAGGATATTGCATGGAGTCTGCAGGTCTCAGTTGGAATAAAACACACTTAAAAGGAGCAGAAAGCAAAAGCCAGGTCAGGGCATGGCTGCACAAGGGGATCTGCAGGGAAAAGGGCATTAACAGCCATTCTGGGTGGGTATAGGGGAAATAGAGATTGAATGAAAAGCCAATGTAGAGTTTAGGGTCAGCAGATGCCGGTGACTGGAAGCAAAGCTCACAGCTTAGGGGATGCTCTTCTTCCACAAGTCTCTGATTGCTGAATACAAGCATCTGCGTCCAGATTCAGAGGCACTGAAGGATTTCAAGTTGCAGGGACCATTTCAGCACTCATTAATCTTCAAAATTCAACATTATTCCTTCAATCCAACCCGCTTTTTGGTCTGAAGACACTCACCTCTTGTCCAGGCAGCCCTGTCTGCCCAGGTAAACCTCGTGCTCCTGGCTTTCCCTGAGAAAAAGCCAAAGGAAAAGATACTCAGAAAATAGAAACACAAGCTCAGAAGGGCAATTAAAATGAGAAAGTCTCTTTCACAGCCACGGGACATCATCCAAGGTCAATTCTGTCACAGAAAAAGAAAACCCTGCGCTTGGAGGGGCCTCAAGCCAAACAGACCAAGCTGAAACGCTGGCTGGGACAATCTTAGGAACCTCCAGGGCTTTCTCTCTACTCCCCCCTTCCCACTACTTTGTTTTGCCTGGCTGCTTCCCACCCCACACATTGCTCCAATCTCTGCTCTTCTCACCTTCAGGCCTTCAGGACCGTTTTCTCCTGGTGGGCCAATGTCACCTGGGAAGCCCTGAAGAAAAGGAGATACGATCAGGGTCCATGGATGCGCTTTTGCAGCCACCTTCAGCAAGAGCTTTAACCCAAGGCTAAGGGCTGAGACATTCATTACATGCAGTGTCCGCGTGTGGGCCACGGCACCGCTTCCGAAGGGAATGGAACAAGATGATGGGAGCAGCGCTATCGGTTTGATTCAAGAGCAGCCTTTTCCCAGCAGCTCCCTTTAGGTCCATCTTCTTGGCAGGTTTATGGCTGTCATCACAAGGCTCGAACTGGCAATTTGGGGTTTAATTAATCTTTACGAGTCAGCGCATAATCTCAGTGCTCCGAGGAGCCCAACTGCACGCCTCGGCGACAAAGGGAAGCAGGCGAGGGATTAGGAAAGGTGCTGACACGCTCATTAGCTGCTGCCTTCAGCCTTCAGCGGCTCCTTCCCACCCACCAGCCCTTCGCTAAGGAAACAAAGGAATCTGTGGTTATTTCCAATGGCAACAGAGAGGAACGATTGCTTAAGTGGCAGCACTCAGCCGAGAGCCCTTCCAGACCCAGCAACATACCAGAGCACTGATGATGGGAAAACAGACCATTGGGTGTGCTGGAAAGGGCTCTAGAGCATTGTAAAGATGTCTGGTTGCTTATGAAGCAGGGGGAAGCTGATCTTGCAGTTAAGGTGTCACTATGATGTGTTTCCTGTAAGGGCAGGAAGAGTCTTTTTCTACTGGAATTGGTATTTTGTGGGGGAAAACTTAAAAATCCCTCCATAATATCAATGAAAAAAGGTGGAAGGAAAAAAACCCGGAAAACATGGGATGTAGAAAGGGTCTTGAACCCATCTGGATGAAACCTGCTACCTCATCCCCATTCATGTACCATCATACCCTAGAAAAGAAGTGAAGCCCTAGGCTGAAAAGAGGAGGATGGGTGGAAAGCGAGATGCAAGATCCAATAAATGATTGTTGTGCCCTGCAAAAGGAGCTGAAGAACAAAAAGGGCCAGAAAGCAGGGCCATGGACACACCGGTTTGGGTCAGTAAACGTGTCAGAGCTCAGGTGTGGTGAGCAGCAGCAGCTGTCCCTTCTCCATCGGGCTGGGTGCCCATGTGGGAGGCAGCGTCTGGCTCTTGTGTTCCGTATGAATTAGCAACAGCTCCATGCGTATTCCTCCTAATGAAAACCCTCTGTGGGCCTGTCTGTACACAGCTCGAGAGCTAAAAACCTCCTGTGTGGACAGGAGATTGGCATCTCAACAGCCATCACTTGCCATAAGGGTGTTTATCAGAGAGCTGATTATCCGTGGGGAGCTGCAGACATTTACTGCTGCAGAGGCAAAGCAAAGGTAGGAGAGAGGCGTTATCATGGGGCGTGCTGAAGAAAGGATGCCACACAAAGGATGCTGCAGAGGTTACCTAAGGAAAAGGATGCTGAAGAGGTGGTGGGACATACCTCAGGGCCGGGTGGTCCTGGAAACCCAACTGGGCCTTTGTCACCGACTTTTCCCTGCAGAAATCAGGAAAACATGGAGAAAAGTGAGCCTGCTCCTGGCTTTCCTGCTGAGAGCAGCACACCCCTGCCAAGCTGCCTTTCCAGCTGGGCACAGAACCTTTAGACAGGGAGATGAGGAAGCAGAGGATGCTTGGTTACTTACCAAGGGGCCTGCTTTCCCTCGTGCCCCAGGGACCCCAGGCAAACCCTGGCTGCCCTGAGAGAGACACAGGTTTTCAGAACACAATGAAGCATCACAAAAAATACATATTCTCCATCTCCTCTGCATAGAGAGAAGCACTTTCGAAGGGCTAAACTCAGCCCTGCAGGGGGCTGTGACAGTTACTGTGCTAAAGCTGGGGCTGAATTTAGCCCCAAAGAACAAGTGAGCTGTTGCAGTTGGATGTGGCTCGGAGCCATGTAGGCTCCAGTGCAGAGCTCAGTACAGCATTAGCCAGCTGAAGTCAGTATTGTGTTGTAGCCACAGGGGAGAAGGCATCGGACCACACACATTCACACCCATCCTTATCAATTCCACCCCATCACACCCATTTCTAGCAGGGAGATATGGCCCCTTTTATAGAAAGCCCCCAGTAGAACTACTTTTATTACGAATAACCACAAAATCCATATATTGACATGAATTTTAGCAAGGCACAATGTACCCCTAATGAGAACTACTGAGACAGGGAGACCTGACAGCAGGATGCAGTTAGTTCCAGCTCCTCATGGCTTAAGGTGAGCTGAGAAAGCCGTGGCCACACATTCTACTATGTAAGGAAGAAAGAAAACAACGGAGAAAAGACAATCAATTACCTTGTCTCCTTGGAAGCCGATATCTCCTGGAACACCCGCTCCTCCCTGATCACCCTGGATACACATCACCAGAGGGTTAAAATAGGCAACAGCAGTGGCCAAAGTGCCCAGGTAGATGCTAGAGAGTGCATTGTACAGCAGAAAGGCTCATTGCCAGCCCCAGACAAAACTGAACTGCTGGCAGACTGCAGATCATGTTAACTCCAACAACAATCCTGAATAAACTATGCATTTCCCAACATTGATTCTAAAGTGAGAAATGAAACTGCAGGAGAGAGAAGAATACAAATTCCCAAGCATTGTGTTGCTGCATAAGCTGCAAGAAGAGGCTGAATTCCTCTGGCTAACAGCAACAGTGAAGGCGGTGAAGTGTTCAGATTCAGCTGAACAGAAGAGCTAGTTTAGATTTCAATGAATGGACTTTATCTCTCTTAGGGCTCTATAGAAAAGAAAACAATACTCAGGGTTCCTGTGAGTGTATCCTCATGCTGGCATCAAAACCCAATCCTATTCCAAAAGAATACATGAGGAACTTTCAGTAATGCTTTAATTTCATCTCACTGCCAATATCTAGGCTGAGATACCCCAGGAGGCTGCTGTTCATTGCTGGGGGGAAAACCACCTTTAGGCACAGCATCGCTGGCAGTATTTCCTAATCAGGCTGTCTTTCTTTCCCCTCTTTGGACCCCTGTAACAGATCCTGACTCCCCGGAGAGAATATAAGTACCCCTGAAGGCTTTCTGGTTGCATCACCTCTTAGCCCTGCTGTGAGCAGGCTGCTGGACCAGATGACCTTCTGACCAACATCGTTTACTTAGTGATTTACTTCAAGGATGGGTCAATGATGGGGCAAAGAAAGGAAAATTCTTCCTGGGAAGTCAAAGGAGGAATAACTCTAAAGACTTAGTACAATAAGACCCAACAGAAATAACTCAGCACAGGCCTCTAAACTTGCTTTCCCAGGAAGACAATAAGCAATGTGAGCGCAGAGAGCTGTATGTTTAACCATAGCCCACATGGCAGACATATGGACTCCTGCAACAGAGCCAAAGTCTATAAGGAGACGGCAGAGGAAGTCTACTTCTACTCAAGCAAAACCCCCTCGCTTGCTATCAGAGAGCTGAAATAATTGTCACAACCTCAGAAACATGCAGGGGATAATGAAATTGTGGATGGTTAAGGCTTGAGTTGGGAAAGACTCTTTGGAGACAGCATGTGCAGAAGAAAACTAATTGGGAACTATGCAGATTGAGTGATGGAAACATTTCATGGATTCATGTTAAATTTGCCTAAGTGTTTTGGTAAATGTTCCCAGAACATTTCACTAAAGCAGCTTCAAAACAAACCTTTTGTATCGCAAAAATGTTGCTCTTAAACCAAAAAAAAAGTTAAATTAATTTTACCCATTTGGTTTGTTACCTAAAATATTTTAATTCGAGTCAAACAACCAAATTTTTGCTTCATTTAAATGATTTTCCATCTATCTTTTTTCCTCCTTTTTGGCAATGCAGGCAAACGGAAACAATCAGCTATTTACACAGCTTCAGTTGGGATGAACCCCAAGTACTGGATACAATAGAGATGGCAAAAAAACCACTGGATGACCCAGCTCATTTCCAACCATTGCAAGGTTTCTCTCATCTTCTCTTTTATCTAGTCCAGGGCTTAAATCACTGAAATCTGCTCTTCTGCTGGCTCCTGCCAGAAGAACAGCAGGAAAATAGTTTTGCTTGCTCTGAAAACTCCTTGCTTTTATCCCCTATACTAAGGGTCAAAAAAGGATTTACCTTTTATGAAGCAGTTTTGTCCCCAGCAACACAAATGGCCATTGAAATACTGCTTGGAATAGATATCTGGACATTGAGAAATGACTACTATAGGGAAAGAGATTCCTGAGCATAGCAAAAGGCAGGAACAAACCTTTATCACAGACCTTTGAGTGGGATGGTGACTATGTGACAAAGAAAAGAGTTTTCAAACAACGCTAAGAAATGGGCATTAGAGAAGGTGAAAAGGAAGCAGGAAAGACAAAACACATCTCTTATCTGTGCTATTGCCATAGCACAGCAGAGCGATCATAGGACATGAACAATCCATCTGTGATGGTTATTAACATCTTAAACCAAAGGACTAAGGCATCTCCTCTCACCTGCCTTGAGCACAATAACTCTGAAACTGTGATTTGGTTTCTGCGCCCTTAATGTGAGGGGCAAAACAAGGAGGAAAGAGGTCAGGCACGTTTATTGTTAATAAAGGCTGAAAAGGGGGAGGAGGAGGAATGTATGATCTGAAATTACAAACAGGCCCTGCCCAGGGGATGGTGCCTGTTTCAGGTTTCACCTATAAAAAGAAATGCAGCTTCAGAGACCCTGAGGCCCTTCTTCACACTGCATAACACAGAAGGGGGCTGCAAGGGAAGTGATAGATTTGCAAGTGCAAAGGGGGGTTTGCTGTGTGTAGGATGCAGAGGAGGTCACTGAGCAAAACCCCCTCACTTTGGGTATGTCTTTTCCCACCTGCTCAGAGGAGCAAACACTGCAGAACTACCAGAGGTATTTCACTGAGCTGTGTCCTTCCCAAGTTACTGGTGTCCTGATACATAGAACTCCTTCATGTGAACAAGCAGCTTGGATTTCCTCCACTTCCTCCACTTTTCCTTTGTGTTGTCACTTGGTCTTCTCAAGACCACTCCTTATTTCAGGGTTATACAGTAATTCCACTCCTCCTTATAGGAGGAGATGAAACCCTCTCTGCCCCTTCTCTTCTCCTCCAAGGAAACAGAAGGACCCCTTCTGTGGGAAAACTGAAGCTGTAAAAGGCATCATTAAATCCTGTGGTACCAAGAGCTTGTATGGGGGATGCAGAAGGGGCTGGCTAGCACTGGTGTGCTCTGTACTTGTTTCTCTAGTTGCTAGATATAACTTATGAAGGAGGAGTGGGATGTTGCCCCTTGGTCTGGTTCATGCCTGGCCTCCACTATGTGATGCCTGGGATTAACTGAGCTGCACCTTGTAGAATACTGAACAAGGCAACATAAGATACCAGAGTCCAAAAATCAGTGAAAAGCACTGGTGTAAGGTGCTGAATTTTGATTCACTAGTACCTGGATTCATTTATCTTGCATGCACAGCACACTTCATGTGTGACTTTCAGAGATGTCTCAGGGAAGATGCTTGGACAGTTGGCAAATGGCAGTTCAACCCCTATGGGAAACCGTGTGTCTTCAACTGATTCCTGAACCCTGCTCACAAGCTGGGGTGGAAACAGGACTCCTGGGCTCCAACACAGCTTTCTGCTGTATGGGCTGTACATCTGCTCTGCATAGTGTGCTGCCAGCCCTTCCTTCTGCAGCATTCCACACTGCAGGAAAGCAGCTTGGAAGTCTGAAATAAAGGGAATCAGGGACATCATAGGCTCATATATTCATACAGTGGGATGGATATACTTGAGCTACACCAGTGTGCAGTGAAAAGGTCACTACATCGTGACTAGACCATCATCCCTAACTAGTTAGCTAAGTTCACTCCTGGAATTGCATCTTCAACATCAAGCAGAGGGAACTCTTACTTGGGAGATGATCAAGCTATGAATAAGGCTCTGACTGCATACAACTGTGGTCTGGAAACACTTCAAGAATGGCAAGAGGCAAACTTTCAGACCCATAGACATAGAGAATAAATACAAGATTCAGGGAGGCTGCTTATGCTTCTGGTCATAGCAGTAAGACAGTTCTGTCTGAAGTAGATGATGAAGGGTTATACTGAAGTCAAAAGCTAATGGACACAAGAAGAATAGTAGGTGACCAGAGAAAGCCTTTAAATAAGAAGCCTCAGCCTAAAAGTAGCAATAACAGCAGAAACAAACAGTGATATGACTGGTGAGGGAATACAGAAGGAAGCTCCAATAGAAGTCAATCCCTCTGTGCTGGGCAGGGTCCTTCCTGTGACCCAAGCCCAACCAGGCACTAAGTGAAAATAGCTCCTGCCTCTGTTTTCCTATATGTGGGATTTCATTAAGTCAAATGTTTCTAAGACCAGCTGCAATTAAGAAGAACAGATATATATAATATATATATTTATATAATATACATTAGATATATTATATACATTATGTATACACACACATATATAAATTCCTTAGTGGTACCAGAACATAAACAATTAAAACACAAATGTAAGCAAGCTGTAAGAAGGGATGAGTGGTTTTACTCATGATGTCCCAATCAGAATGAGAGAAAATGAAAAGGCTTAAAGGTGCCATTCACTCAGGAAATGTGGGAATGAGTAAATGCATGCAAAAGCCTTTTGATCAGCTGGAAAAGGGCTGTATTATGAACTGGGCCAACCGGCTGAAGAGCAAGGCCAACAAATCAGAAAACCAAATAACTGAAAAAGCCACAAAGCTGTTTCAGGCCAAATTCTACCCTGAATGTAAAGAGAGCTGGTGAACTTTGCCTATACCCATGCAAACAAGAGCAGCAAACTCCAGTGCTTTGGCTAAAAACAGCAATGCCAGAGCTTGTGCCTTCACCTGAGCATATGAAACTTGTGCTCATTGATGCCTCAGTGGGCCTGATTTTCCTTTACCTTGTATTTCCCACCCTTTGGCTGTTGGACTGCTGGAAAGAATATGCACAAGCTGTTTGGAAGCTTTCTCTGGCTCTCTGGAATCACTGCTAGTCCAATCCAAGGGTTTGACAGCACCCAGGATACTCAAACTAAAGTCAACTCATTAGGGACAGAGGAGGCTTGAGTAGAAGGGATGAATTGCCAGTCTTGGGTTGGGAAAAGGCTGTAATGAAAGCCAGAAAGGCTGCCCAAGGGAAATGTAGTGGGAGAGGCAGCTAGGGAGGGAAACAAGAGGTTTCCCTGCACCTCAGGAGAGAGGCTGAGTAAGGGATTATTGGGGGAGGATGGATAATTCTGCACAGGGATAACTCTGGGAGAGCTGCAAACCATTTGGTTACTGGGCTTAAACCACGACATGGTGGCTGGATAAACACTGGGGATAAACAGAGTAACCTGTGACAAGCGATGGAGACCAATATCCTGGAGGCTATAATGTCTTGAGCTTCTTCTCAAGCAAAAAGTCCTTCTTTTGCCCTGTTCTTCCTCTCTACACAAGTGAAAAGGCAGCGCAAGGGAGGAATGGAAACTGCGGACACAGCAGCCATGGAAAGAGCTACTATAATAGGAGCAGAATGGAATCAACTGGCTTGACACTACTTCCCCCTTGTGCAGTTCTGGGCAGCTAAATCATCCTCTAAAAGCAAACATCAAACAAGAGAATAAAACATCAAACAGGAGGAGGAGAATACACTTAATGGCCATTTTCCATTGCCCTCCTGAGCAATCAGGACCAACAATAAATGATTGCACTTCCCACTCCTTCAGACTAAATAAATCCTCCAGTCAAATACCTGTAGGAGGATGGCTCTCGTGACAGTGAGACATTTCCACACACAGCTTCATGCTGGTTTAGCTCAAGCTGTGCTTTTCTGTGCCAGCAGCAATAAATCATTGCAATCGAGGCCCCTTCTCCTTTCTTATTCTTTTAAAGTGATTTATGCCAGTTTGGTGTAAGGCAATTTCCTCTCGACAGGAGCCTGAGCAGGGGTGAGCCTCTGAACAGGAGCAGAGGTACCTAGCACAGAACAGTGCTCCTGGGGATCCAGTGAGCTGCACTGCTTTGTCACATCACATGCATTAATGCAAACCCATTGCCAGTGCTCCTAGGTGTTTGCCCTCCTTCCCCATCCCATCATGCAACCCATAGAAACCCATAAAAGCCCAGTGAAACAGCAGATAATCTTACAGTTACTGTCATCAGTGGGAGACAGAAGCTCCAATGAGGACCTGATCTACACAAGAACTCAATGGAAAAGGGGACAGGGGAGATACCATAAAAGAAACATCAAAACTGGGGTGTCAAAAAAGAAGGGAAGGTGGGAAGATGGGGGCAAAGAGACAGCCAGAATGGAACCAGTGTCATGGTGCTGAATAAGAAAGAGAAGCTAGAAAGGGGGTTTCACATGCAAAATTAAAACACAGTGCAATAAGGGAGTATTCAGATCACCTTATCACCTTTCAGTCCATGTTCTCCAGGGTTTCCCATCAACCCCTGAAACAAAAGAGAGTTCAAAGTGAGACTAAGCCACTGTGAAGACTTGTTCAGGTCTATGACACTGATGTGCCTGATGGGGCTGGTGGTTTAGACGCAGCATTGGCATGGTACAGCCCCACAGCCAAGTGCCAGACTGGTCCCAAAGCTGCTCCATCACACATCCTTTAAGCACCCTTCATGGGCTGGACAGTCACCATTATCCAAGGGAGGAGCAGGATAATCTTCAGCCCTGCTGTGGAGAGACAAGAGCTCACACAGCTTGGTTATTCTCTCACCTTTAAGCCTTTTGGTCCTGGATAGCCTATTGGTCCAACAGAGCCCATGTCACCCTGGTAAGAGAAGGAGAATTACCAGAGTCATCAGGTGAAAAACCAACAGTATACGTGCAGAAATTCCTCTCCTATCGCTCAGTACCCCTAAGGAATTGCACCACTGACTTCAGCAGAAGCAGCATCATGAGTCAAGAGGCTTTTAACCATAGACAGCCTCTAAGTAAAAGCAGCACAGGGTGTTCGCCTTGCAGGCATGTGAGGGAAGAGCAGCAGCTCCTATTCACATCCTGCTCTCACCACGAAGCACAGACCCCAAATCCCCTTGGCACTAACCACTGGAGATGTGAGTTGTCCCCCACAGTCAACTCATCCCATGCCCACAGGAGATATGGGTCCCTGGGAGTGTGGTCAGGCTCCAAACCCAGGATTCACTTAAATAGATGAGGAATTCAGGCTAGTAAATGAACGGCAACATAGTGGAAAATTAATTAAGAAGCCACTTTGAAGTGTGCAGTTGGGGTAGGATCTGAGAAACAATTTGTTATGTTTTTCCTAGCTTTGGAATGGATTCCTTTCCCTCTTTCGCTATCTGCAATATTAAAACATTGAGCAGGTTTTAGACAATCCTGGAGTGTATTTATTCTTGATGAAGTTATTCCTGTTCTCAGGAAGAATCTATCACAGGTAGATTTTTAGACTGGATCTAAGGAAGAAATTCCTTCCTGTTAGGGTGCTGAGGCACTGGAATGGGTTGGCCAGGGAGGCTGTGAGTGCTCCATCCC
>JBAFWW010037760.1:0-13538 GCA_036873685.1 Agapornis canus | reverse complement strand
ACATGGTTTAGTGTGAGGTGTCCCTGCTTATGGCAGGGGGTTTGGAACTAGATGACCTTAAGGTTCTTTTCAACCCTAACTATTCTATGATTCTAATCTGTAAATCCTGAGGATAAACAGGAGTCAATCAGCTCTGTAATATACTTGGCATTTCTGTGAAGTGCTGAATCAACAATGGATGTGCTGAGTTGGGGATGTCCTGTTGTCAATAAAAAGCTGGAAGGTGGGACTTCCCCACCCCATGAGCAATGTCAGCCTCATTTGTATGTGTACAAAAGACTGTTGATGTGTGTATGTATGGCATTAAATTCACTGTATAATGCATATGTGTTGGCGTAATTTGTTCCCATGTCCTTGGGAAAGAGAGGTGCTTGTTTGGCCCCAGCGTAATGCATAAAATGTAGTTCTGGCCACCTTCTTTCTCAGTGTGTATCAAGCGTATAGAGCTGCCTGCCTTCTGGGCAAATAATTCCAGAAGTGAGCTCTTGGTCACTGCCCTTCCAAGGACCTGTGGGGAAACTGCATCCTGTAAAGGCCCATAAAAGAAGGTTGTGTAAGAAGCTTGTGTTGCTTGCTGAAAGTGAGGACAAGCTATGGACTGGATGATTGCATTGGCAAGTAACAAGTGGTGTGTCAAATATGGCTTGAGGGCTCCCACTCTGCCCACTTGACCTGTGTTTAAGAGGTAAATTTGGCTTATTGAGGCTGTAGGACACTTCCTGGGTTCATGCAGATGCGCCTATTGCTTGAGTGCAGGTCAGTGTTAAGGGCTCCTAGGGAGAGTTATGATAACCCTTGCTAATGGTAGTTTACTTTTCAGTTGTTTTGATTACTGCTTCTTTTTGATGCTGTTGGATAACACTAATGTCTTCTGGCTTTTAAGGTGTTGTGAGCTGTAGGTGGTCAAAAGAGGTGTAATAATTATGTTTTCATAATTATTAAAGCAAGCAGCTTTTCATGAATATCCTTGTTTATCTACAGCATCTGTGCTCCACAAATAATTTGATGCATGCTGTCAACCCAATGTAGGTGTTTCATTTTGTCTTCCTGCTGTTTCTATGTCATTTCCCATAATGTTCTACAGAAACTCCATTTAAAAAAATTGATTTCTGCTGTCCCTTTTTGCAGGAATAATGTTTTTTGAAGGCTGCATCTCTTTTGTAGATTTTTAAATACAAGTCAGCTGTAGCAGTGAGAACTACATTAACTGCTGACACATACTTGGATTTCTTCAGGTACTCAGCAAAGCACTAGATGCTTTCTTTACTCAGTGGCAAGTAGACTATTTTGGACAATTTTTAGGATTGCTTTCTGTTAAATAGACATGTGGATACTTTGTCATGTGTTTCAGTCTCTGCAGGATTTGCATATTTATATTCAGATAGTCTGATGTCTACATTATCATTGCAAAGCAGGACTTGAAGCAGAACTTCACGGAGGCTCACATCAGCTTCACAAGGATAAATGCGAGCACCAGAACCAAAACAATAAGCAGAAAATTGAGCAGCAGGTTGACACCTCTGTTAGGAAGATCCATGATGTGCATCAGTCTGCCCTCTTGTGCTTGCTGCAGACTCTTGATGGTAGATTTGGGTTGTTCCTGCAGTAGTAAGCAGTGTAGAATCACACTTAATTTCATTGTGTCCTCAGATGCTTGCTTGGTTTTAATTTCCACCACTTAAGAAAAAAATGTGTTTTACAATAACTGTTTTCCCTCCCCCCTCCCTCCCTGCAAAGGAATGTGGATGCTCCTTCACGTCTAATTTTCCAAATGTCTTAAAAATAAAAGTAAAGTTAATGATAGCTTTCATCCTTGCAGGCCCATGTGATTTTTCAAAAAGAATGGCTGTTCCCAGCACATACTTATTTCAGCAATAGACTGTTGCAAAATCGCTTCTAAAAGATCTCTGTAGGTGCAAAACCCACTCATCTTTCTCATCTGTGCAAAAAATCCCGCTTTTAATACGAGTATTTTCTACCCTTCTAGGGTTTGGCATTGTGCAGTGCAGTGGGTAATGTTTTGCCAGCAGTGTACTGTGTGGGATTAATGGCAACTTTGCAAATGCCTTATTAAGAATCTAGATTGGGCTGGCAGAGGATGTGTCCTTCATGCTTTTAATAGCACATACGCAATAGCTTATTTTAAGATAGTATTAATAACTTAGCAATTGTGTTTTATGTATAGAAAAAAATAGATAAAAATGAAAGCAACAAATAGGATCGCTCAGCCCTAACAGTGAAATGTTGCCAAAAAGTCCTTTTAATAACCAGCTGAGGTTTCAGGAAATGCCACAAGAGGGAAGTGTTTTATAGTTTTATATTTTTATTAAAAAATTATTGTACTTTCGTATTCTTCTGTTACAATACAGTGGGCTTATAAAGTGATCTGTTTGACTGAACTGTCGGATGTTACAGTAAATCTAGGGTCTGTTTTAAATAATTTATATTACCAGGGATCTTGATGAGATGAGCAGCAGGTTTGAAGGTATCCTTATTTATAAATTACTGTGGATTTAGTCCTTGCAATGAGCAAGAGGCTTTGCCTGTATCCTTCCACAACCAAAACAGATTCTCTTCTCTACCCCCCTGTTTTTAACATCTAAGTGAAAATTAAAATGAAAACTACATTTGTGGTGAAGTAAAAGATACCTATTGATCTTGTAGGACTTCACAAATATTTTCTAATTGTATTCTGACAGATACTGTTTATTAATAGTCATACAGATACAGGCATCTGGCCTGTAATCTATAGTATAGCAGTATGCATCTGGATATGAGCAAGAATATTCCCTAAATGACTGCTTTTGTTACTCCTCTAATTTTGGTGGAGAGTATATAGGTAAAGTACATTTTGGCATGAGTGTGTGTGTCTCATGTGATTATTGCTCTGTGTGCAGTTGTAGTAAAACTTGCATTAAACATCTTTATGCCAAGGTGATTGGCAAATATTTTGTGCTTGGAAGGGCAGTTGTTGGTGAATTGGTGCAGAAAAATTAACAACTGCAAGTACCTGCTGCCCTCTAAAGTGTCTCATTCTGGCTAGTGTTGATTAGAGCAAAATTTCGATGCTGAAATGGGTTATGTCTTCACCTCGAGAAAAATGGGTAGATGTAGCAGTTATTGCTGAAGAATGGCTGAGGAGGCACATCTTCAGAACCAGCATAATCTTGTTCCTGATTTAGCTCTTTTCCAGAGTAAAATAGCTACTGAAGTTTTCTTTTGTGTTGCTTGGTGGTTTTTTTTTTGGTTTTGAGGAAGAGTAATACCAGATTGTTGCCTCTTTGGCTGTCTTTATTTACTGTCAGCATATAATATAAATTTAGTTTGGGTAGAGTGGAACAGAGAATTGAAAACTTAATCCAAACTACATGCTGTGTTTGGAATTTTTATTGCAGCTCATAAAAGTAGTGAACATTTTCATTACACTTACATTAAATTCATTAGGCTCTCATGTGCACTAGTTACTATGAATTATGTGTGATTTGGACATGGCAAAATAGGCAAGATTACTTTTGAAAACCAAAACAGAATAAGCAGAAGTATCAAGAATTAGAAAGCTGGATGATGATTTGATCTTTTTCACCTAACTTTAATAAGTAGATGATAGAATGCTTCTAAATGGAGTTGTATTTAAGCATCTTTTTTTTACACATTAATGTATTTTCAAGCAGTCATTTTAATAAATAGAAATACAATAGATGTTAGTTTTAACACCCATATAAGTATACAAAGAAGACTGTCCTATATACAAAAGGTTTTATGTTTGTAATCTCTGGCTTCAGTTGAAGAGGTACAGAGGTTTGTAGTGAGGATGGTAGTGGATTTTATGATCAGCATAAACCTAAAACACAGATGAGCTATGCAGTACAATTTATCTGCATTTCTGTAGAATAGTAGGGCTTCCAGCTTATTTATGCTTTGGTTTTGTTCTTAGTTATTAATTGTTGGTTTATGTTTTGTTTTGGTTTTTTAATAAAGAATGGCCTTTCAGCTGCCTATGAGGAAGCTGGTGGTTTTTTTATGAGAGAGGAATGGGGGGTTTTATTTTCCTAGTAATGTTTTACTTAGATTTTTATGTATTACTAGTTTATGAAACAAATAACCCAACGTGTCATCAGAATGCATGTACTGATATTTTACTCTAACACCTATCTTCTTCAGGAAACTTTCAGTACTATAAAACTATTGTCTAATTCCAGTAGAGTTTCTTGAAACACCTCCACAGTAAACTAAAACTGGAAACCCTGTCCATCACAAAAATACATGTAAAAACCATAAGAAAGTAGCTTTATATTTTTCTGTTCCCTTCCCATTCCAAAGTGCACTGTTTGTGGCTTTTCTTAAGAAGAAGAATTAATAGGAAACTGTGCTTACTAAAATCTCATGCATTTGTAAGAGTGGTCAGAATGAATGAAAGAGAAATTAAGATTATTTTGACAGTTTGAATTGGCAGTAGTCATATACTAATTTGCAAGTGAGGATACGTATTGCCAATCTCATCAGTGGTTGCCGTAATCCTCTTAGAGTGCCTAACTAATTTCCTCTAGTGACTAACCTTATTTCAGAAATCTGGTCTCTCAACATTGCTTGCCAAAGAGGAAGTGCATTACCGCTGGCCTTACTTGCATTCCCTTAAATACAGGGGTTTTTTCCAAACATTTCTTCCCTTCCTGCTTAGGTGTTCAGCATCAACCTCCACTCATGGAATATTAAGTTTTAAAGTCAGAATGCAAGATTAAGATAAACTTGTTTTAATTTCTGTATTCATCACTAGGGTTGCTTACACAGAATGGTATAGAAAGATGCTGGTTTAAAAATTGGATTTCTCTTTGTCATCTGTCTACCTTGAATTTCCTTGAAAATAGGAAACTATCAATTTTCTAGGAATTTAGCTTAATACCAGCAGCATATAGGAGGGTTAGAAGTCTACTGCCCAGTCTTGTTACTGAAAACTGTTGGAGTAGAAACTTCATCTTTTATGGGTATAGACTGTGGTTTATATGTTGAAATATACTTCTGTAATGCTTTGTGTCCTGTGCCTAACTGTTTATATGTGTGATTTATTTTAGGGAAACACTTGCCTTTTTTTCCCCAAGAAGCATTTGCAGGTGTAGGTGGTGGTGCTTCAATACAGCAATAAGGGTGACCTAGACCTTCCTCATTACCATATTGGATACAAGCTACCTTGTGTGACATTGACAAATACCAAGTTCTCTGTAGCTTCAAGTTAAGGAAATTGTAAGTTACAGCAGGCCATAATAAAGGTGTCTGAGACCAAATATTAAAAATTCTGAGGATTATTTCTGTCTTTTGCCAACTGTTGTGCCAGTTAAATGACTATAGAAAATTGAGCTGTTGAGACCAGTATGGAAGTCTTTTTTTCTTTTTCCTGCAAAACACAGTGACAAACCTTTTCAGATGTCACTTAGTTCTGTCAGTATGCATTGAGTGAAAAATACTGTGAATGAAGATGCCTTTTTATTTATTTTTTCTTCTTTCTCAAATCCAGGTGGGGGGGGTGTGGTGTGTATATGCACACACATGAGACTGTATATAAAAGATTACTTAAGTAGGGAGGAAAGCATATGAAATGGGGTTTTATTTCAGGGTTAGAGGACATTTTTGGTTTCATATTTCCTTAAAAAAAAAAAACCACACTAAACCAATTTGAATGCCTTCAGTTGATAATGCAGCAATACAGCATATTGGAGTTAGCAGAGCAGAAACTTCCCTAGGATGCATTGAGGGCTGTGTGCCTGTAAATGCTTTTTGGGCAGACACAGTTCAAATTTGGATCCCAATCAAGGGCTTAAGGACTTTCACAGAAACCTGAAAACACTTTGCCTGCCACAGAAGTGAAGTTGCCATTGTGGGATATAGCTAAAACATTGAGGAACTTACGAACTCCATGAAGAACAGGTACTTTACCCCATTCAGAAAAGACATCTCTTGATTGAGACATAAGGTCATGCACAGCTTTGTAACAACAGGCTCTAAACACCGTTCTGTACAGAAGTAGTGTGTTTTTAATACATGTAGCAGGTAGTAAGAGACAGTGCAATACTTGGCATACAGCTCTAGTCCAAGTGCTAGCCCCTCTCACAAGAAGATCCTTGCATTGGGAGTTGCAGTGCAGGTGTCTTCCCTCTGGGGGTGACTCTCCTAGAGGACAGTGCAGAGAAGTGCTGGAACTTCAGAGGAGCATCACAATGATACAGATCAGCAAGAGGCAAATTAAAATCAGGCAGAAATTCACAAAGAGCTCTTGGAGCCTTTGGCGTGCTTGTGGGTTCACCTCAATAGTTGAGGCTCTCCTCAGAGCAGAGCGGGTTATGTATTGGACCTTCTCCATGGCAGCAAGAAAGCAGAGGGCACAAATCAGAGGTTTTAAGAGGGCAGGAAAGAAGAAAAGTTGTTGGGAACAGTGCAAAGTGCGTATTATCTTCTCTTTTTGTTTTAGAGAGCCTTTGTGGAGCTGGGAAAGCAGGAAAGTGAAGAGTTAGAAATACAGAAGTGTTTTTGATCCGTACAAATAGAGATTGGTTTAAAGTTCTAAAAGGCCTGAAATTAATAGATTGCCTTTACCATGTGTTTAGATTAAAACAGGTTTTTTATAATTTTACTTTTCAAGTTTAAGTCTGTGCTATATTGTGCTTCTTCTGAAGACTATGGAACACCTGCTTCTTAACAGTGCTGGGGAATTGTAAAATGGAAGTTGTAGATATGTGGGTTTTATTCATGTCATTGATACAGGTCCTAATCATTTTATCCTTTACAGTTTGTAAAAAGGCCATGGCTGATTTCCCTCCTACCTCCACTTCATTTGTTGAAGCACAGGTGAAAGCCTGATATGGCTGGAGTCACAAACCCTTCAGCAAGGAGATCTGGATATTACTACTGGCTATTATTGACCTGTGCAGATAATCTGATATACCAGTACCTTAATTTGGAACGTGTGGGGGCAGTAAGTCTTGTTGAAGCATTTCCATTCCAAATAAAAATTCCTTATGGTGTGTAATTAAAAGCTAGTGCATTGCTTTTATGGGGATTTTTTAGTAATACATTTCTCAACAGACAAAACGGAGTAAGGACTGTGTTTTTTTGTAATACACATCTAAGACAATGTGTTACTAAATGTAGGTGCAAAGGCAGAGCACTGCCATGAGGAGCAAAATAAAACGTGTATATAACTTTGCCTCTGAATTGTTTTAAGTGTATCTTAAAGGCAGATGAAGCATGGGGTGTCAGTTATCTTAAAATTCTCAAACAGTAGTTGCAGTGTAAATCCCTCCTGTATGAACTTCCCATGACGAGAGAGTGGCTTGGATATTATGCATGCTTAGCTTATAGTGAGCTGGAATATGTAGGTGCTGCCACAATATGAAAACTTAGTTTTCAAGATGATGTTGAGACATACATCTCTTAAACCTCGCTCCTAAAGCTGCACTTGCACCTGAATGTTTTATGAATTTATATTGTGATCATTTCTTTCCCAGGCTTCTCATTGTCAGATATCTGCTGTCCAAATAATATGATAAGCATGACTGAATTGGATACTGTGTTGTCCATGAATTTGTCTTTAGATGTGGCTAAAATGGAAAAACCTTAAAGTAAAACAGAAGTGTTTTTCAGACTCTTCTTTTTTTTTTTTTTTTGTCCTTCCATTTAGGCCTGTAGGGTCAAATAGTACTGTATGAGTGCAATATATGTGCTGTCAGTGCCAGTGTTGTATTTAAAAAGAAGCTTTCAAAGGAAACCAGATTTCACATGGATATTTTAATAACTTTAGAGGATTGCATGTGATGACATCTCCTCCTGAAACTGAACTTCAGATTTTGTTACAGTGTTTTGAGCTATAGTTGATCTTAACTTTATTGTGAATAAGACACACACCAAGAACTTACTTTTGTAGTGACTATGATTTTTCCGCTTGCTTTGACTTTCTGCTGTGCCTGGTTTTGTCTATTTAAGCAGTTAAAGTGCTTGCCAACTGTTCTGCTTAGCTTTTTGCTTGTTACTCTCTGCCCCAAGTGCAGTAAAAGCAAAACATGCACAGGAACTCTCGGGTGCCTTGGCTGAAAGTACATTTGTTCTCCCAGCCCATGACAGGCAGGGGTGCGTTAGGCTGTTTATCTTCTAGACAAGGCATGTTAGATGAACCACTAATGCATTTATACTAGTGCAGAAAAGTTTGTGTAATCAGCCTGTGTGACAGACATTGCACAGTATTTCCTGTGGATGACTTCAACAGAACTTGTTACATCCTTTTTTTTAAGGCAGGGTGTATGCAACCTGTGGTCTTTTGGCTGTGTGTGACCTGTGACAGAAACGTATGTCTTCTTCCTGACTTCTTGGGGCCCTTACAAGGATTGGAACAGCATAAGTTTTTCCCAGTATATATACAAATAAGTCCATTTCTGTGTGCTGCTTTAGATTTAAGTGCACATGTGCTGGCACCTGCACTGCTGCGTTGCTGCATGTTTCACTTGGATGTTTCAAGGGGGTAGGACCTGGATCTCTGAAGTACTTCCAGAAAAAGCCGTGTTAGCTGATTGGGCATTGCAGATGCAAGGCCAAGACAGGTGAGGAGAGAAATAGTGAGATGTTGCTGAGGGAGCAGGCAGTAAGTCAGAAGGCTCAGTTGAGCTGAGCCAGCATTATCTGTTTGGACATACATGACCAGACAGGCAATACAAAAGAATCTTGAAAAAAGAAATATAGTATAATTTAAAATATATACCTTTTACAGCTAGAAAGGGGTGTAGGGAAGAGGTGAGGAAAGGTCAAAATAGAGTAACTTGGTTTTCTTGACTTAAAAGCTCATGTAGATACTTTAAAATGCCTGCCTGTTGTTTTACCTACTAAGCCTGTATGTGGAATTTGTTTTCTCATAAGTATAGGAAGCAAATTCTGTGTCTGTATTACAAAAAGTTTGTCTTTACAAGCACATGGCTTTAACTAACACATACCTTCCTTGTTAATCCTCCATGGCTCTGTCACCCACCTAAAATATGCATAAAGAGAAACAGATTTAGTAATACAGCTGCATACGGGTGGCTACCAAGGTCAAAATGGACACTCTGAAAAGTAATTACACAGAAATAAAGTCTGATCGTTGCCACAAATAGTAGCTCTTCTCCCTTGTTTAGTCCCCTGACTGTGTTTTAGGTCACTGTTAGGAAGTATTATGCATGCACCACTTCTTGAAAGTGCAGCGAAAGGACAAGCTATATTTGACCTTTCTTTAAAGTTGTTCGACAAGACCAAGATTGCATAGAAGAAACTGTTGGCTGCATTGCTATGCAGCTGTGCATTCAATCCAGTTTGTTAGTGGATGTAAAAGGCTTGTCTTACTCACAGTGTGAATCTGCAGGTAGAGATCATGGGGCTGACACAGTCTGTTTCCATGTAGGGGTCCCCTACACCTGGTGCCCTAGAGTGAGTCACAGATCACAATTGTTGTGTCCTTCTTCCCTGACATGTGACTGTTTCCCTGATTTGTATTAGGTTATTTTTATCTTTGTTCCTGGGTGTCCTTCACAATGTGAGGAGGTATGTGACCAGAGAGAAAACTGTGGGCCACCCTGGTTCCTGGTACAACTACATTGACTTCATTGAAAGTCACAGAGGATAAATTTGTCTCCTTTGGAAATGCCAGAGCAATTTGGGACGCAGATTGTTTCCTGTCATATGTTTACTAAATGCAGCAGTGATATCAGTGGAATGGAAGAGGTTTGACACACTTGATTTGTTGCTGTTCCATACAACCAAGTGAAGCCCTGAAAGGGCATTGTTAAAAAGTCCTATTGTGTAACAGTATCACATAGATTTTAACACGAGATGTCCCCAAACCCCAGTAATTCAGCTTCACCCATTGAAAATAACCACAATGCAGTGATGCAAAGCATACCATCAAGTTATGTGATCCTTGGTTGTGTTAAAACTGTTACCAAAAATTACCTGGCCTAAGAAATTCCTATAGCAATTTCCAAGCAGTGTGATGCTCCTAGATAGAAAGGGCATCTTCTACCTGTTCAGAGGTGGTAAGTTTAAAGATTTGCTTGTGTAGTGACAAACAAAAAGGAATTCTGCATGCAGGGCTAAATGCTGTAAGTTGAATTGAGCCTGAAGCCCCTTGTCACCATTGTCTCTACATGGTATGGCCCCAGAGAAGACATTGCAGAGTTTTAAAGCTTTGCCTGGGCACAGCATGGGCAGTTGATGTGTAGGCATTGGTGACTTTGCTGTGTTAATGTATGTATCTTATTCCAAGTTGCACTGCTTTGTTTTGAACCCTGCTGTAATATACCTCATCGCTGGCAGTGTGGAGTCACTGTGGTTGAGACCTTCAGGTATGAAAAGTCTCATTTTTGGGGGGGGGAGGGGAGGGGGAGTGAGAAGTGAGAAAAGAGTAAAGCAGGAAGCAGTGTGAATTAACTTGAGACTTCTAGAGGGTCTTGCTATTGTCACTTCAGTAAGTGAAAGTTCCCAGGGACAAAACAGAAGTTGCTTACAGGTTTTCAAGTACAGAAGTGATTTATAAAGATATGTCATAATTTTTGACTTTTGTTCTTTTTACAAGAAACCCCAAGAAGTATGGAGGTGACTTGCTAGGATTTACCCCAACAGCTGGATTTTGTATTTACCTATGCTAGGAGTACAGAATTCTGTTGCTTATTCTCATGCTAGGCTGGGAGTTGCCCTAGACAGTTGTGTCAGTGAAGAAGGGTATTAAGGATATTAGCAAATTCAACAGTTGCTGGGATGGATGAGGGCAAGAGTGCAGACACTAGTGCAGGAAAGGGCAGGCTGAGGGAGAGCATGGAAGTGTAGAAAAAACCCCAAATAACTGTGCAAGGGGAAGGAGAAGACTGCAGCTGGAGTACATGAAGTCTTTGAAGAGTTAGTCTTGTACCATATAATGCCATTTTCTCAGTCACCTGCAGAAAGCGCTTCCTTGGGATACAGCAACAATTTGTCTCAGAGTTTGGCAAATGCTGGTAGCAGGAAAAGCAAACTCAGTTTTTCCTCCTTTTTACCTTTTGTTTTGAAGGCTGTTTTGTATTGAAGGGTTAGTACTTTCTGTGTTTGGGAGAGGACAAGGGGAAGGCTCACACTTTAAGTTGTTTTTCTACTCCCTATCTCATTAATCCATTACTTTTACAGTCTTCCTTTTGACTAGCTTTGATGTTCTCAGTGTTCTAGAAATAAGATCACCAATAAGAACCTTTATCTATATTTCAAGTCCATGAGAATGTGGCATGTGTAGATACCAAGAAATAACACTGATGAGTAGTTGAACACACCAGGTTTGGTATCTTTTTTTTGCTGGAAGTTATCCATATACCTCATGGATAACTGGGACTTCTGTCTGTGTGCTGATTCGTTAGAGTAGCCTGGGAGCTAATGCTTTGGGCTAATTTTCAACTGGGTTAAATTCCCTGAAACTGCTGGAGGACCAGGCAGTGGGATCTTGAGCAGGTGCTTCAGCCTCCAAACTCATCAGTTCCCCTCATCAAAATAAGACATTAAATAACCATGTCTTTTCCCCATTTGTTGGTATGATTTGGCTTTTACAGAGTAACTTTCTTCTATGAATTTAACTCCTTCCACCTCTAGATGCACCAGGTGCCTAACACCTTGTTGTTAGGGAAGGTAACATTACCTTCCTGTAGAGTTTGTTTCTTCAGTTGGGGTACTTTTCTGTTCCTAAATGAAATTATTCTTAAAGCAAATAAAAAGCTGCTCTTGTAGCTGTGTAGTTATATCCCATTTTTCTTGTCTTGTGTTCTGAAGAGAGTCAGTGACAATCACCTTCAAGCTATCTGATTACAGTCTGATTTTAGTGAGTTCCATATTGTCCAGTGAAGACATTATATGCCTAATGTTTTCCAAGGATGAGAAATAAATGCAACTTTTAAAAATACAGATGTGGTATATATGTAAGTCCATATCTCTAAATGCAAGTAACATAGTTGTTGTGACAAATAAGTGGCAAAAAAAAAAAAAGGCAGAAAATTATTAACTTGCTGTAAATTAAATGTGGTATTTCACATCTGATTTGTAATACCACCTGCTATGTAGCACATGCTTCTGTCAGGACTGTCGGCTGTTGTTACTCAGCATTTGGATTCCTGTGATACGGGATGTTATCAGTGTGAGGTTTTTAGGTTTAACTTCACAGCTGAGCCACACTGTCATCTTCTTTAAATTACCTAACTCTGTGGCAGAACAGAATTCAGATGAACAGGAGTCTAACCTCCTGCAGCTGTCAGTGTAGTCCTGTAAAGGGCTGCCTGCAGCAGTCAAGTTTCTATGTATGTTCAATCTGTGTGTGTATGCATAAGCTGTGTATTTTCAAAGGAGTGTGTATGTAGTGCTTGTGTTAGGAGAGAAGGATGCTTTATGCAGCAGAGTAACCTCTCTCTGCACTGGAAAATACATTTTATATAACACTAACCCTGAAAAAAATCTGTCTATCTCTCGGGATCTTCTTGCCCATGGTAGGCATTGGTTTGAAGGCACTGGGAGTTCTGAAATGGTGCTTCTGCCTACTGGAAACAGCTTCTAGGGAACTTGATAATAGATTGTTTGCCTTAGAAGTAACAGGATGTCCAGAACTTCCAGTACTTGTCTATTCAAAACTGGCACAAGGCTGTGGAGCACAAGCCCAAGCACCTGCATGTATTTTTGCCTGATGCCTACCAGTCATTAGTAGGAAACGGAATTAGGTGTGTCCGTACAGTAACAGGGAAGACATGCCTCACACAAGTAAGGTCTATATTAAATCTGCCTTTTCTACAGTCAGAACCTTAAGCAGACATAACTAGTAAGGTGTGAATTGATAGAAGGGGGGAACATGTTTGTATGGAGGAGGAATTCTTTGAAAACTGACATTCATGAATCATAGTCCTTTTAAAAATATCTGTATATCTAGATATTAAAGTGTTCTTTATGTGGCGTATTTCTGTTTAAGATACACTCTGCAGTGATCTTAAAACTGGGGTTATATTTTGTTGTATAGTGTACACATGCTTCCTTTAGTTGAAAATAATCACTTTCCGCATTTGAAATTAAGTTCATGTTACAAATCTTAGATAAATTATTTCTCTGTTACCAGAAGCATTCTATGACAAGTTTGGCAGTTACAATGACCAACAAGAGAAAATAAGCCTTTAAAAACATTCACAGCAAAAATGTAGCTTGAACTGCAATTCAAGGAATTCAGTGCAAGCTTGAACATGACATAATATCTGTTCCAGTACTGCTGTATACTGTTTACATTTTTTAATTAAGGGTACATTTTAACCATATAGCAAAAAAAACCCACGTTTTCTCTTTTGGTGTGTTAGAGCAGAAAACTGGGTTTATGCATTAAATGTAGTGAAAGAGCTTTACCTTTGCTGGGCTGTGCTTGGGCAGCTTTGGGGAAACAAAAGCATTTCTATAAAACTTTGAGTTACTCTCTTTGTGGATTTTGTATTTAAAAACAAGAATAATAAAAAAACCAACCCTAAAAAAACCCCACCAAACAAGGG
>JBAFWW010037759.1:19686-43164 GCA_036873685.1 Agapornis canus | reverse complement strand
ATTTGTTTTATATATATATATATATATATATATATATATGTATATAGGGTTTTTTTATATATATATATATATATTACCACGCAAAGCACAAAATAAAAGCTTATTATTTGGTTAATGTTTCTAACCAGCATTTCTCTTTGGAACTAGTCAATTATTTGCAGTTGTAGAGAACTGCTTAAACATTTTGTTTGGAGCGCTATGGGGAAGAACTGTGTGTTGTACTGGGAAAACCTTTGGATATGGTGGGTTAGAACAACAGATGAATGCATTTGCTGGGCCATGGGCAACATCTGGCAATAAATGCACATCTGGGCATTCATGTGGTGGGAAATTAAGAGAAAGAGAGTGGGGAGAAGGAGTAAGTGCATGGTTGGAGAAGAGCTAGAAAGAGAGGACTTGGCCAAAAGAGAAGGATGCCTGTGAGGAGGGAATGGGGTAGTAGGAAGTTAGGTACTAATGAATAAACAGCCATAAAGGTGTGTGGCAATGAATGATCAGTTTTGGTGGGGCTGGACCCTGTAAGGGTGACAGCTGAGGGAACTCAGAAAAAAAAGAATACATGAGAACATTCTTATACATGTTCTCATGCACCATGTCACAGAAACAGGGAAACTTGGGGGAGATGCCCCTTTCAGGCACACATCTGCATCCTGCCCACCCTCTGAGCAGTTTCCCCCATCCAGCCCCCATAAAATGCACCTCTGCCTTGGAGGCTTTCTTTCCTAGCTTCCTTGAGGGGGCTGGCTACCATGTCTGTAGCTGCATGGAAGAATGACTACATGGGCTCTCTGGGACTTTCCTCCCAGGTTTCTGTGTTGATCACTCACTGGCTATCAAGTTCACCCAATGCTTGACAGCAACTAGTAATTTCATTCTGAGTTCACTTAAATAGCTACATACAACTATTATAACCATCTAATACAACTGATATGGATATGTCCAAAGAACAAAATCCTCTAATTTGGACAGACCTCAATCCTCTGGCTGGAAGAGTAGGAAGGCAAAGTCATGTTAGTCTTGAGGTGTCCAAGGACACATGGGCATCCAAAACAAAAGCTGAAGAAGGAGAAAGTCTCCACTCCCCCCTTTCCCGCACTCAGTATGAGCTGAAGATGGGACAATGTTGAAGGCCAAGCAGGATTTTTTGTGCCATTTTACTGATGACCAGGGTAATCTAAGCGTGGTTTGGGCTTCATGACAGCTTCACCGGGTGCCAGCACTGGTAGGTAGCATCTTAAACATGTGCCAGTCCAAATCAGTTTTTCCCTTGTCTCCGAAGCTGGCTGCAAGCAGCCGCGGGTGTGTTCTCCTGGAGCAGGGGAGTGATTCCCGAGCAAGGAAGTCATTCCTTGTTCCAGACCTTTTGGTGGGAGTGCGGGGAGCCCGGGCAGCCCTGGTGTGCAGCCCTGTCGCCATGGCAACCGACTGCCTCACCACAAATGAGCTCTTACTGTCTATCAAAAAGCATTAACTTTTACATGATGTCTTTTTTATTATAGTTTCTGCACGTTTTGGCTTTCGTGCCCCCTGGGGCCCAGCTGCACTGGTGAAATGTTCCTTTCCTGGGACCGGAAATGGCATTTCTTTCTATTTCTGTAGTGTTCACAACTGTGGAAGAGGCATAGCAAAGGGATGGCTAGAATTACTGTTATCAGTGTCAGAAAAACGGCTGCTGCTCTCAGTGTTTCAGCCAGAAATGCTCTGATTTAGGTTTACCTTAAAATGTGAGTAATTTAGACTATTTGCCCCGCTTCTCTTGAATTGAGTCCTGCTCTTACTGGTGACAGCAGAGGAGAAGTCCTGCAGGGCACCCATAAAGCAGGGCAGAGCTGGGAAGCACAGTGTGTCCCTGCTGAAGCCGCATCGCAAGCAGGCTGCAGGAGTCGATATCCTCCTGCAAGCATCAGGTAAAAGTCACATATTCCAAAATGTACCCTGAACCAAGGCAGTTGGTTGCAAGTGACAGAAGTCTACTTCAGTAAACAGAAAGGGGGATAGTGGGAGACTGGTGGTTAGGCAAGGAGCCATGGCTGCAGTGAAGGGGAAAGGATGTAAGGCATGTGAGAAGTACCTGGCATGTATGTGAAAGCAAAGATTGAATGGAAGAAAATATCCCATCGGCCTTTAAATGAAAGGAAAGCATGGGAAACGGATTAAGTAGCAGGGGTCCTAGTGACAGCAGAAGATTGGACTTCATAATCCAGGATAGGCTTTCCTGCAAAGAAGTGGGATGAACAGTGACAGCCGAAGGGTAAAGCAGGTGGGAGCACAGATGAACCTGATGAAGCAAGTACAGGGAAAGTGGGAACATAGTTATTAAGATCCATGGTGGAGAAAAAGTCTTTGTGCACTCTGACATACAACTCGGCTAAGACCTCCTTCAGCTTTCTTCCCTAAGCCTCTCCAACTTGTAGGGGTTGCAGAACAACTCTGAAACACACTGGCTAAACTAAAGCATTTAATGGGCCTCTTGGGAGCTTGGGACCTAAACTTTCCAGTCCCAGCCAACCAAGAAATGCTGCCTCTTGGGCATATCTTACAATGCCAAGAGCCTTCTGCATGGCAGCATTTAGGGCTTCTTTGAGCAAGTGATCTCGCTCCCAACAGCACACTGTGCAGCTCTCTGCCTCAGTAGCATAGCCTGCTTGTCAGTGCTGCTAATTAGCCCAGACAGAGCTTTCAGGTGGCTTGCTGTGTTGTGCCATTCAGAGACACCATCAGAGACTCCTCCTGAAGTGATGGAGATTTCGCCTCTCTTGCTGTGGCAGCTGTTTGCCAGAGGGTCAGTAGATTCAATACAAAAGGAACTGTGAAATAGTGTGCTGCAGGCTATATACTGTACATCGTCAAAGATAGCTGTACAGTTAAGGCTGGTGTCTAGACATGTTTTTCATATAATAAAAGTTTAGTTAAGATATGTCTCTCAGACTGGAATTCACATGGTGAAGGACCTATATATATTTCTCTAGACCGGGCTAGCTTAAATACATAAACTCTTCTGCCAGTAAGATGCATTTTAGGTTTTTCTCTCCAGAGCCCCAGGCATCGTGCAGGTGGCTGCAGCTTTACTACCATGAACATCAATCATTTGAATAAGGACTCTATGCTGATAATCATAACATTGATGAGGCTTTCAAAATTGTACCTGCCAATGCCCGAGTCCCTTCATTGCCCTTAAAAAGGTAATATTACGGCAGTCAGGATGAGACTTATGATGTTTTCAGTTAATTTTATTCACAGTGAAGAATGACTGAAAATACCTCACACTGGTTAAATGAAGCTCTAAAAAGGTTAACATTCTAATTCAATTAAATATGTTACATTTATTTCCAGATATTTCTTCCTGAAGGGTAAAACAACAGATCAGTGAGGATGTAGCAAGAGAAGGGCCTTCTGATCTCCAGTAAGTCAGAATCTGGCCGGCTACTTTACCCTAGTGACAAGCCAATTAGGATGCTGTGTAATGCGTCTGCTTGTTCCTAATTTTAGAACTATTCAACGGGGAGGCAAAAGTAGGTGATATTAACTCCTCTGGAATTGATCTGCTAAATTCATAGTCCTCCTGCAATCTAATATATTTTCAGGAAAAGCAGGAAAATTACCACACTTCTAGTGTAGACATTAGGGAGTATGCAGGACTTTTGAACACGCAGGCTGTGATCAATACTTGGATAGAGAAGAGGAAGCTTGGGAGCTGCAGAGAGAGATTTTGATGCTGCACAAGATGATATTCTAGTACAAAGTGAGCATTCACCCTGGCATTATACAACATGGTACAACTAAGTCTGCTGTGTTTCCAGTAGGATTTATGGTAAAATGTTAAAATGTACCTAAGTGACCTGGTAGTAAATTGCCATCTTGACCTATAGCAGGTCTGGGGAAAGAAGATTAAATGGAGAAAGTATGGAATTTCTCTCTTTCAGAGTATCTCTGTGGCATAATGCAGTGCCATTCAGGGATATTGCAGCTACCACAAGCAGTGTAGTCACATTAGCAAGATGCTAATGTGATTAATTAGCCCTGATGACAAGCAAGTTATACTAACCTGGGCACAGCTTAAGTGCTTAACTGCGTAAGTCTCCAGAGTGCTTGCAGCTCACTTACATTAATAGAATCTGGTGATTTAATAAGCATATAACCTATTTCATTGTTCAAGCCATTAATAATAGCAGTGGCTAACACCAAACGTAAGGTGGACTCATGTGGAACTGCTAAGGATAGATACACACATTGGATCTATCAGTGAGCTAGGAGTAGCTGCTCTTTTAAAGTGTTCCTTGCCAGCTATCTATGCATTCACCTTCCAGGAGCTTCACCTAAACAATCTTTCCTCATCTGGCTATGAAAATATTACGTAAGAGGGCATTAAAGACCTTGGAAGAGTCAAGATACAGGACAGTTATACTTTTGTCTTTATCTACAAGGCCAGTTATCTTGTAATAAAACAGAATAAATTAAATTTGACAAGATTGCTCCTCGGTAAGTCCATGCCAGGCATTACTCATCCCTCTTTTATCTTCCACATATTCATAAGAAACATTGTTTATTTCTGTATTATTCTAAGAGTTACAGCTTTGCAGACCAATCTGTACTCCTTCAGTTCTATTCTCTTATGTTAAGGCTCCTCCCTCATCCTTTCCTAAACACAAGACACTTTATTTCTCTATTTATAATCTCTTTAATATTCTAAAACTTATCCCATATGCATACCATGATACTGTCTCACTCTCTTGCCTGTAAGATTTACAATTCCCTCAGTGATTTTCAGGATCAGTGAATGCATCTACGTAGTCTTTAACCTATTTCTATTCCTATTCCTACTCCTATCTCATCTGTAGTTTTACCTTTTTATAATGATGCTGATGGCATTAACCGTATGATTAAATTTAACACCAATGATGGAACAGAAGCATCCCCCACCAAATTACAGTCCTCACGTAATCTGTTATATATTTTCCCTTTTCCCTGAGAAATAAAACAACACTTTCTGTAGTCTCTTGGTCTTTCTCCCAACCCTAACAGACCTCTGGAATGTCTCCTTGGTTTTAGCCTCAGGCTGTCATTTGAATAAATGCTTACTTCGTTACTGCCAAAATGATCTTTGGCTCCTAACTATTTTTTCATCTTGATGGTGGTACCAAGGTAAACAGCTGTTGAGTGGAGCCAACACTTTAATAGCTCTGAAAAAAGCATCAAGATTTTCATAGTGGGAAATTGGCGATGTTACACACTCTGCATACAGTAAGTGTGCATACAGTGATGCGGGAAGTAGCTGCAGATGGCCGCTAGCATGAAGAGGCAAATGAAGCCAATGATCAGTAAACAGTAGGAGATTACACAATATATGTTTTATCCAACATACTCCTTGCCGGTTAAATGGCAACAGGAGGAAAGGCGATAGCATTCTGATTTTGCTGAAGAACATGATCCTGTGTTTTGTAACATCTTGTCCAAAATATTCTGAGTGACTTGGATTGGCTCAACACAATGTGTTCTGAAAACCTTTTAAAAGACAATGAAAATAATCAGACCCAACATCTAACCACATTGGAACAATAGTTAGTCACATACCCAGTGGATCCTTGTTAGATAGTTTTAATTAATAGTTTCATTATCTGAAGGAGGCAATAGAGATCATGTTAATGAAACTTACAGCATAAGCTAACTAGTTATAATCACCACTAGCACTAAAAAAATTAAGGGGAATTTATATGAGTGAGAGTGTCAGAAGATATTATCTGGGGAAAACCACAAGTTACTATTTCTGGTAATAGAGAAAGTCTCCATAAAGAGGAGGAAACTGGAGATCAGTGTGTTGGAAGAGAGGCACTTATTTATAGTGAATAGAGTTGTGAGAATAATTGATTTTTCTGTTTGGTGGCTAAACTGAAAGTAAATTAGGGGAAACTAATATCTGGTCAGATAAATTACTCGCTTTTCACTTATTTTTACCCTTCACTAACACTAAACATAGATCAATTTTAGAATGAAGCACTGTTAGAAAATAGAACCATGACTGTTTTATGTTGAAAACATTGAAAGAGAGCACTTCTGGTTTGTTGGGGTTTTTTTCCCCTGGTACCATTACTCAAAATGAACTTCTCAACATATAAATTGATTTTAGATTCATAATGTGTCTTTTTGAGAAATGAATATAATAGATCCATTGTTTGCAAAACACACGTTGTAACAATTCCCCCAGAACATGCTGCCTCCACAGCAAAAACTGGTGGTTGGTCTTTAGGGTATGTATTTAGGAAACATCTCAGAATTTGGGAGCTGTCTTGTCAAACTACAAATCCTGTTCGGTCCTGTGAAAGTCCTGTAGAAGTCACCATGGGCTGGAGCCCTCACCTGACAGTGCTGGCTTGGACCTTGCCACAAGGGATGGAGGAGATTGGACAAAGACATCAAGGGTCATCAGCATCGTGCAGCTCTTCCCTGATGTTCTGTGGAGGTTTTTAGCTCAGGACCATGCAGAATAACTCTCTGTAGGAGCCTGAGGTGGGCAGAGGCCAGAGCTGGCTCTTGCTTGAGGCACTTCTGTTCCTGCCATCGCCATGGGAAATGGCCAAGGAGATGTAAAGAGCTGGTGTGCCTGAGCTGGGGAGACCTGGCACAGGGAGGCTGCCTTGAGGCTCTGACTGTTTCAAATGTTGCAGTTCATAAATGAAAACAACTCTAACTGAAATACAGTGTGGTTGCTTCCTTTGTAGTGTTAATTGCTGTGCTTGGCCTGGGGGGCCTCAGAGCTAAGGACAGTAACTTGTCAGAAACTAAATGTGGGTCTCAAAGTCAAGCTGCTACATTGGAATATTAGGTCTGCTTTGCAGATTCACATCTGCAGAAAAGTGTCTAGGGACAACCTGTGACAAGACCCCAGACAACATTTAGGAGATCATATAATGGCAATTATTTGTCTAAATTCAGTTTCCAGGTATTAGGTTTTGTTGTAACTTTGTCTAATAGAAGACAGAACTGGAATGTATCAGGTGTTATCTTTTTCCCACATAAAGACCTTGGTCTAGTTACTTGCTACTCCAAAAAAGCCAAGCTGCCAGAGATGCTTAATCACTGTTAAATACACTTCACAGATTTTGGATTACTCGCCTATCTCATTTCTGAACCTTTGCCAATTTATCGATAATTGTTTGACTTCTGAGATAGAAGAAAGGTTCAGGCTGGGCCAAGCATCATTAACTAGGAAATACAGAATGAATGACAGAAGAAGTGAAGCATCTGGCCAAGGATCACTCAGCTCTTTGATAACATGGTGGGTGCTCCTGGACCTGCTCAGACCAAGGAATCCAGCTCAGTGAGGCTAAAATGTTCCCGCTTCCCAGTGCGGCCCTGCAGCAGCAGTCTTATCACCAGTGCTTTTGTTCAGCTGGTTGATCTGTTGTGACCTATGAATATTTTCAGTCCTGTTTTTCTTAATGCAGTGTCCCAGTCCTCACAGGCAGAACTGCAATCTCTGCTCACAGATACATTAACCTTTGTCTGACTCTATTAAAACAAGTCATGTAAAATACTGTCTCTGTCAAAGACAGCGAGAATCCTGTCACTGGCTGCAGCAGCGTTTGTTTGCTCTGTTGCTTTCCCCCCCTACAGTATGTGTTCAGTTTATACAGCAGTCCAGAATCATGTCGTGTAAGTTCTTATCATGATTTACTCCTCTGCTAGTGTGTGAATTTTGCAAACTTTATTAGCCAGTGCTGACTTCATTTCCAGCACTTTCCCCTCTCTCCCCTGCAAAAAAAAAGAAAAAGAGCAGTAGTGGGCCAGGCACTCATCACTGCAGAGCTCTTCAGAGACACCTTCTTCCATTAAGTATTCCCTTTAAGAAATACCCATAAAACGTACATTTACTTTTTAATCCACTTAGTACTTGCAGTATTGATAGCATTAATTTTTAAATCAAAATGTCACACAATAGGAGGTTAAATGCTGTGTGAAGTTCTCACTCTGACACACTACTCTGACAAATCCCTACTTCCCATTCTTTTGCTAGGAATTACTGTAACATGGACTGACCCACAATTTGCTGGCCATCCATTTAGTATGATTAAAAATTGCCACATCAGTTTTTAGCATCATCTCCATTTTCCTACAATTTATAAGAAAAAATTAATGTTAGTGGTTTGCAGAATTTGCTGCTTTAAGTATGTGCTCAGTAATCTCAAGAATGTCGGGAAAGCTTTGCAACAACTATAATTAAATCCCAACTCTTCTATAAAGCAGACAGACTTAGAATTAAAGACCTCACTACAAATCAGTTCCAATTATTTGTGGACAGCCTCTTTTGTACAGAGCTCACTTGGATTTTCATCTCCTTCAGTCTGCTCCCAGGGATGCTGGATGCATTACAAGGAGTAAGGAATTGTAAAGTCCAGCAATGTGATATGCTCCTGACCTTATGCTGTTCTCTTCTATGCTTTGGGTTGAACTCTGCATCCAGTTTACTACACCACCAAGGCCAACCTTGGTGATGGGATTGATATTTGTGCCCAGGGGTAACAAAAGTGAAAACGGAATCACAGAATAATTCAGTTCATAAATGGTGATATTATTGAACTGCCAAATAACCATATTATTGAACTGCCTCATTTGCACAAAATGAAGAAAACCAGTAAACATGTAATATAAACATCTAAATAGATCAATAGCAAAGATAATTGTAAGGATTATCATCTCAGCCTTGAATGTTTAGATTTTTTTTCTTTCAGATGTGATTGAAATCAGTGTGACTTTTTCACATAACTGCATTTCTAGAGAAAACAGCTCTTAAGTTTTCGTTCTTCTCATGTATGTTATTGAATCATGGAATAGTCAGGGTTGGAAAGAGCCGTAAGATCATCCATTTCCAACCCGCCTGCCATGGGCGGAGACATCTTGCACTAAACCATGTTGCCCAAGGCTCTGTCCAACCTGGTCTTGAACACTGCCAGGGATGGAGCAATTACCACTTCTTTGGGCAACCCATTTCAGTGCCTCACCACCCTCACAGTAAAGTACTTCTTCCTTATATCTAATCTGAACTTCCCCTGTTTAAGTTTGAATTCTGCAAAATTGTAATCATACTACGTTGTTGTTAAAAGGGGGAGACATGACAGTGTTTGCGATTCCAGCATTCTCTTCAGGAGCTTGAATGCCACCATTTTCCCACTTCTGCATTAGTTTCAAAAAGGTTGTTTACGAACCTGTGAGTTACAAATCCTTTGCTAACCATATCAGCTACATAAAATATTGAATAAGGTGTGCTTCCTCTCTCATGAGACATTTATGAATAAATTATTTTGCTTAAATTGGATGAAGATGTTTATCTAATACATCCTGGCATCTCTGAGTTGGTTCAAAAGGCAGCAGTGCTGAGTGCTACCATGCTCTCATCACTGTTCCTGCCTTTGAGGCAGATGAGCTGCTCTGGCAGCAGCAGTTTTCCTTCTGGGGATGGCCATTGCTGCAGGCAGATGCTCAGACCTGCTGCAAAGATGCAGCCACTTTCAGCAGCAACTATGGATGTTTTGTTGCACTAGGTAACACCTTGTCCCTTCTGTTTATCAAACCTGACCCAGCTGACAGCTTCACTGCAGCTTCTGGTCCCTCTTCTGTATTCAGTGGTGTGCATTGCAGGGGAGCCAGAGCCTGCTCTTCTGGGTTTTGGTTTTTTTAGGGTTTATTTTAGGTTGTTGTCCATGTCTGCACATTTGCTTTTCTTTATTCAAGGGCATTTTAAGTCTTTCCCTTGGCTGCACTTTCTGCTCTGTTCCTTTTCCTGCTACCAAACTTCCTCCCAGATGTCTGCATGCTCAGAAGAGTCATTTCCTGATGAGTGGTGTCTTTGTCTCAGGCCGCAGTTGGTCTCAGCAGGCACATTGATGAGCTCCCACCCTGCATCACAGTGTCACATCCTGTGCTGCCTCTGTGTCACCAGCCATAAGTGACTGGCACCATCCCGGGAAAGAGCAGTTGGCAAGCTGGGGGAGGACTGCAGGTTTCTTGTAATGAGCATAACCTGAGTTATGCCTTAGGTTCACAGGAGGAGTAAGATATGCCCAACTGCTCAGTAGTTACATGTCACATTTGCCTTGCCACATGGAGAACCGTCTGATTCCCTTCTCACTCTCACACATTTCTCCTGCTGCTCTTGAATTGCCACATGCTGGGGAATCCTTACTGGTTGCTGCTTGTGCAGGCTGAAAGCAGCACACTCTTGAGATGGTTTTCTCAGGAGTGCTACAGCAGAACCAGTGATCATGCTCCAGGCAAAGCCATACACAGAGCCCTGGCCTTTTCCAACTTTCAGACCTATAAACACTTCTCAGGGAAGATACAGAGCCGGTATAGAAGGTTTTCATAGACCAGGAGTTGTCTTGGTTGTTTTCTGTCACTTTTTGCAGACACATCAGAAACTGGCCATGCTGTGGTGGTTATCAGCACACTACAGTCCTACCTCATCAGGTTGTGATTTATTTAGCATTTACCTTTCAGGAGAAAGCAGAAATCCCAGACCTGCACTGGTGGATCCCAGTCTTCACCATGCTAAACATCCTGCTTATACCTCCTAAGACACAGCTGCTGCCACATCAAATGTGGGCCATTTGCCTTACCCAAAAGCCTACATGTGTTTGGCTCATGCTTGCAGAGATCAGGTGGCTCCAGGATTCATGTGCTGTCAGCTCCAGGACCAGCACATAGGGACAAAGGACAGAAAAGGGACTGAAGAAAGAAACTGTTTACTAGGTTTAATGCTGCCCACAGAGGTTGAGCTTAGGAGCCTGCAGATCTGCTGAGCTGGCTTTCTGCACAGGTAAATCCCTGAATCCCCCAAAAATTTAGCTGAGCAAAAAGTTATATCCCCACCCTTGGGTTTTGGGAGCTATTTTTGCTATTGTCCAGAGGAGCGGAGCAGGGAATACCACATAGAAATCTGCCTGCAGGGAGATTGCCTTAAAGCCTTTTAGTCAACTGCCTCTTCCTTGCCCTTTTACACGGATAGTGTATGGTATCATCTGGCCTTCAAGCAGAGGTTTAAATGCTTCCTATGGGAATTCAGTGGATAGATGCTCTTTTCTCAGTGTGAAGTATGTCCTAATTCCCTGAACGGTACGATGTATAAATATTTCATCTTGCATGAGAAGGTTACTGAACCTCCTCTAGTTGCTCCTTACTTGTGTTTTGTGCAGTGTGACTGCTGACACAAAATTATTGCAGGTGGTTTAGTTTATTTTTTAAAACTAATTCACATAGCTAATATAAAATACATAAATGTAAAATATAAAAAGATAAAAATACATAACCAATATACCAAAGCAAGGTAAACTCCTGAAAACTCCTTTGTAAGAGTCCAAAAGAGAAGAATGCCTGCTACAACGACATAACTAGACACATGACCAAAGTAATTCAAGTCTATAGCAAGTACAGACTGAAAAAGCCATTTTTTCTTTCAAAGTAAGTGATGCATTTATTTCTGATTGGAAGGAAGAACAATGCCAGAAGGACTGTGTACATTAGACTAGGTTATCAGTGCCACTCAGGTACAATTCCAGCACTTTCACAGTGACCCCACTGAACTTTGAAACATTTGATCAAGCTCAGCTCTAAGTTTTAAAAGACCCATTGACACAAAAGCAGGGAGCAGCTCCCAGGCTGGAGATCAATTAATTCTCTGAAGCCTTCTTAAATGTGCATCACTGGCTGAATTTTCCCTGTTTTTCCAGAGCCCTTATGTATGGGAGTTGGTGCAGCTCTGGTTCTCAGTGAGTGGCTGTGTCCATGCCTGCCTCGACCTCCTGCAACCACTAATTGTCTGTGAGGGTGCAGGTTATCTGGGAGATAGTAGTTGGCACCTCACTAGGAGTTGTTATCCCTCTAGGATAGGGGCAGAAGAGCTGCCATCACTACCACTAGCAGAACTGCCTCTCCTTGCTAAAGTACTTGTACATTCAGTCCTTCTGCCTGCTTTTGACAACCTCAACATGATAACATACCACAGAACAGGCTGATAGTTGTTTAGTATAATAATTACAAGTCTATTAAATACTGCTGAAAGTGTCCAAGAGATACATTTTTACAAGCTGGTCGAGTTTATAAACATTTCATCTTCCTGCATAGCAAATCTACACACAAGGATTAGTGTTTGAATTTTGCAGTTTGAATGGGACTGATTTTTCTGAGTAGTTTCAATCACAGTAGCTCTGAACCATCTGAGTACTTAACTCCTTACCTATCCTTGTCATATGCCTTAATACCAGAGACAACAGATAAATGAGTGCCATCTCCCTCCCATAGATGCCACAAAATTTCATATTCGTCCTTCCTGTTTTTACATATGCAAAATATCATCCCAAGGTAAAATGAAATAAAAACCACGAGAGAAATAAAATATGAAAGATGAAGAGTAATGTGACTACGTCAGATTGGTAGGATTAGCAGCATTAACTGCATTGTGCCAACAAAAGAAACAGTAATTCTCCATAAAGCCATTTTCTTAGGATCACTTCCAGAGATCAATTTTGCAGACCACGGTCTTTGAAGGCTCCACTCACAAAGCACTCAGAGGATTGTGCATTACAATAATATAGTTCTTGAGACAGACAAAGCATTAAGTCAAGATAACAATTTCTTGTGGGAACTGGACCAACCTTCAACACACCTCTGAAAAAAGAAATAAATTTAGAATTGCATCTTTGCTTTTAAAGAAATATTAATACTATTTACACAATATTGCTTCACTTCTAAGTTATTTAATTTAGTAGTACACAACATTTCATCTTGCAAATTTAAGCTATAACAAATCTACATCACAAGGATGATGGAAAACATCTTTATAGGTATGATTGCAGCAAGCACATGCAAAAGAAAATCAGGTGAGAGTTTCTGACAGTCATGCAACTGGTATGTGTGACACTGCTACTCCAGTTCACATAGAGATTGGAACAGCAGTGAAAGGAAAAGACATGCTTTAACCTGAACAACCCCACATCCTACATCTGCCTGATTAGCAAAGATAAGACTACCAGAAAACTCACTGAATCCACACATATATTCACAAAGAAACTTGGTAATAGATGCCTTCTATAACTATTAGACAAATGCAGATGATGATTCACTGGCTAGAAACTGAAGCCAGATAAATTCCAGCTACATACAGGCTTTTAAAAGCAGTGGCAGAATGTAAGAGTTGTTGTTGTGACTCTGGCATGCAAGGAACTCAGCAGGTAATGAATAGAGATATTTCTAGACATATGTTCTCTCAAACACAATTCATTTAAGGAGAAATTCTGACCCAAACCATGCAGGTCAGGTAACTCCCACACTGTTTTATAATGGCTTGGGGTTCCCATACTGCTGCGCAAAGCATGTACCCACCCTCAAACACATTTTAGGTTTTAATGCACATTTAAATGGGGTTGAATATTTGAAGCAATATTGTTATATTTAGTTCTATTAAATAATCTTCATGATGTGATGATTTTCCCTCATATTCCTCTTTGGCGACACCCTGCCAGTGGCAGTTCTCTCCTTGCTGTGGCACACACTGCTGCAAGCCCCTGAACCCAGGCTTTCCAAGTGGTGAGCAACACATCCCATCCTTCTTGTGTGCTCCCCTTCAGCAGGTGCCTGCAAGCCGTGCTCTCCATCAATTCATTGCCTCTGAAGCAAAGCACATGCTACAGATTTGCCAGATTCACCTCAGCTCCAGAAGCTCAGCCAAGTTTACTTATGGAACAAGCTACATGGAAAAGCGGAGGTTAAATTCCTGATTACAAACCAAGTTCTGGAAGGGAAACAATGAATAACAAAAGCAACTTCAAGTGCACCTGTCATTGTGAGATTTCTCTGGGGCACAGAAACTGAGGAAACAAATCAGCCCTGCTCTGCTCCTTCAGTGTTATCGTGAAGAATCTGCATCTCTCTTGCATTTCTGTCCCCCCTGCATGACAGTGACAGTTGCTGGGTTGCCTCTTGAGTGCAAATGAAGTATCAAATAATTTCCTGGGGACTTCAGTTCCCCTTCCTCCTTATCTTCTAATTTAGGGGAATTTAACCGTGTCACAGCTTTGATTAGCTCTTCTTCTCGGTGAGAATGCAAACGTTGTCAGGCTCATCTGGGACCAGGATGTGCTCTCTCTGCAGAGACTCTATGCAACACTGATTTCTTATCTGTGCTTTACCCTCCCCAGGCAGTTGGTTGTGCAATGGGCATCTTTTTACTCATTTTAAAAGATCTTATAAATCACAGCTGATGAAAAAGTATGAATTGTGCAATGCACTGGATAGGCTGGCAGGATGTGAAGCTTCACTGGCCAAAAATAACACCTGACTGTAGAGTTTGCCATTTAGAACACTTTCTCCCCACTGCTTTGCCCTTTTAGGGTTTACCATTTTTAGGGGGTTTACCACCACAAATAGATAGTGTCTGCAGAATACAAACATGTAATATTAGAGAAGGCTTTGGCATACACACTGAAGATATACTCAGGGCTCAGTTCAGTCGCCCAGACACAGGTGTTGAGGGCTATTTAACATTGCCTAGAGAATACAGTTTCACATTCTATCTCAGAAGGGTCTCCCAAGGGTCTCAGCTAGCGTTTCCTCCCATGTTTCTGATACCCTAAGGTACTTTGGAAGCTATCTGTAGGAATATTATAGGCTCCTTAATGGCTTTTGCTGCAGAAGAAACCAAAGTAGGTATCTCTTTTCAAAGGAGCACGGAAATCCAGGTGCCTTTCTAAATAAACTCATTCCAGTGGCTAACACCCCCCTGCCCCTCCCTGAAACTTTATTCCTGTAGACTTTTATTCTGAAGACATGTTATGAATACATTCAGTGACTTCTGTACCCGAGCAGTGAAGTGTTCAGCTTGTAAGACAAAGTACTTTTCATATTCAATAGGTTTGCTAATTCAGTCAAGAGTCTGATGGCCAATGTGTTTGCTGGAACTGCCCTTGCAGAAGCAGAAGTGAGGATGAGTAGCTGCGTTAGATCCTACATCTGAGCTTAAAAACCAGTTGTTGATGAAACTCCATCTTATTTCTGTTGAATGGAGAATTGTACACTTTCAAAACAGAAAAAGGTCACATTCTGATCCTGAACAATTATTTACTGCTTCACTGGTATTACAGCTGGAGTAGTTCTGAGTCAGTTTTAAGGGCTCTGATTCATGCACTCAACAATTTTACATCACAACAATCAAAAGAAGTATTTAAAAACAAGGGCTTGATCCTGACATCACTTCAACTGCTTTATACCTTGCAGATAATATAAAATTGCCATAAGTCAGTCTTGGTAGAAGAAATGTTTGGTAGCATATAGGCACTAAGTGGGCTTTTGTGCTATTCCCCCTCCTCTGGCACCATTTAGAGCAGGGTTACAAAACACCAATAGCCTTGATTTTGTTGAATCCATTGATTTAAGCAATTGCAGCTGTGGGGATAAACGGTATCCACTCTCATTTCACACAGTTTTTAGGCTACTTTGAGTTGTGCTAGGAGATGATACTAACACCTCTGGAGGTAACCTTATTTAACAACTACCTAAAGTTGTGTTGTCACTGTCCTCATAAGTAGCCAAGAACTGGAGCCAAATCCTCAGTCTACAGAGCAAGTAATTGTAAAGTTAGAAGTAGAGAAAATAATGAGGAATAATGCAATTTGCTTCCAGAGGACATGGATCATTGAGTTGATTAGACCAGCAGATGGTAGAGGAATTCTGTAAAATAATTAGTCCAAGACTGAGGAAACAGCCCAAGAAATAGGAGTTAAATGGAACAATCAAGTAAGACTGGGAGCTTGTATAAAAACAATGATTGGAATTTTCATGCCAACTAAGGCTTCAGAAAGAAAAATACACCTAAGGCTGTATCAATACAAAACCACAAAAAGGCAATGCTTTTTCCTGTATAAGACACTTGTTAAGCACTATTTCAAACACTGAGCACTCCATCAGTCCCTGCACTAATAATAGGTTATTATTACCTTGGAGCGGGTACAGGCTAGGTCAACAACAATCGCACTAGCTCTGCAAAACAGACTATATAGAAAAGTTAAAGGAGCTGTGTTTCTTTTTGTTAAGATGTTTCAAGGGGACATAGTGGAAGTTTTTTCAAGTTAAGAACAAGATCAATAAGGGCAATGTAGATAGTGGTTTTAAATCAGTATGGGGTTAAGACTGTTTTTTCAGGAGGAATGGAATAGGGAGCACATTATTATTAAAGGGCAGTGTACAGAATGAGTTGTAGGAGAGGCTTGTTGGTACCTAAATTGTAACATCATCATATCCAAGCAAAGTAGAATTATCTTGCCTTGTGAATAATACATAGTTTATAAAAAATATAATTAGGACTGGCCTTTTTCTCTTCTCAATACATGCAAAAGTCCACCTGATAGTTAATGATTTTGTTAACTGATACTGCACTACTTACCCTGATGAACCTGAACTCTGTAGGTTTGGTGCTGACCCTATGGTTCAGTTACTGGAACTCTGTCCCCGATTTGCCCAGATTGATTGACCTTGCATTACTGAGCATGAAGCAGCTCAGCGTCTTTGTCTGCTGACTCTGCTTTGCAAAGTGCTCTGAGATAACTAAATAAAAGGCACTAAAAGAATGCAATTGCTAATTATTTTTCATGCTGGGTCTTTTACTAGGGAAAGAGAAAGCTACCTAATTTCTCTGTTAAATCTTTGAACGCTCCCACATACACATAGGCATTTATTTCTGCCTACAATAAAGGAAGCCATTCATATGTTATATTCCCATTACTGTCACCATCTTTACTGAATATGGCTAAAAGTGACTAAATGACACAACAAGTTCACAGCTGGTGACATTTTCCCAAGCCACAGAGTAACATCTGTGACCTACTTTTTAATAAGGAAACACAACACTTCTTTCTTACAGTTTGTTCTTAACTTACCACTGGTTGAAATAGGACTGCAGGTAATACATTTACACTGCATCAGCACTCAAAGTGCATGTACCAGCACCTCCCCAGGTACTTCCACAGCACAAGTACCTTTTGTATTTCCCATTTTAAATTGGCATTCTGGAGCTCCAGATCTCCTGCCCTCTCTGTACCGCTGGAGACTTGATGGATTAATGAGTGACAGTCATTCAACTCTCAAGGTCCCAGTCTAGACTCTAGCTAGGGCTGAATACAGCAATTGCAAGTGAAGTTAGGAGTACAAGGGTTGTATGAGACCAACAGCCACTGAAGCTTTGGGACCAAGGTTAGCAGAACTAGAAGCAGTGCTTGGTAGGGTCTGGTTGAGCACTGGTCCTGGTTTGAACAATAGCAGTAAGAGAATCAGACAGCTAGAACAATGTGTACCTCTCATGTGTCTGATGCTCAGTAGATGTACTGAAAGAAAGTGTCTTGTGTGCTGGAAGGGTACAATAATGCTGCATCAGTGGAAATTTAGGAAGGAGGATGTGCTTAATAAAGCAGGCCCTGTGCAGCTTCCAAATGACCCATAGCATCCTGGCGCATGAATTCATGCCTGGCAGAAGTAGACAAGAAAGAGGACTGCAACTGAAGGCAGCTGTGGGCAAGGGATGATGAAAAGGGAAAGTTTCTGCACTGATCATGATCTTGTCCTCATCTTCCAAAGCTGAAATCCTGTTATGATGGTTGGGTGCTTTGCAGTGCCACTCAGCAAATATTCCATGTGAGACAAGAGCCAGGCAATGATGAACAGGACACAGCCAGGTTTCTGATCCTGCAGGTTGATCTGCTCTGACTTTGCCTTGATTAAAAATATCATGATGTAATTTATTCAAGAGGAGACAGATTGACAGGCATAGCATTTAATTAAACTGACTTTAAGTCAGTTTTGAATCCCCTATGTGGCACAAAGGCACTGCTTCAGGAAGGAAGAGGATTTGCCCTACAGTGGTGGGCATCCTCACGCCAGCAGAATTTCAAGCAAGTTTCCCCTCTTTCCCCTCTTCTTCATACTTATTTCTCAAACTATTTGTTTTGGAAGCCAGGTTATTCAATAAGGAGCACAGAGCCAAAGTGAGGGCTCTGTGTGTGTCTATAATGCATGCACATAAGTGGATCTTCAAGGTTGTTTCTTCTCTTGTCTGTCTCAATTTGCAGATTAATGTAAAGTAGGCTTACCCACATTGTTCTTCAAGTAGGTTTTGCCATCTCTATTCCTCTTGGAATTAGCTTTGAAGTTACAGAAAATAATTCAATAAAAAGCATTATTACAAAAAATTAAATGGAGAACTTGAGGTCTGTTCAGAGGAAAATCCTTTCCATTCCTGCAGCATTTTTGCCATTGTCTGCACACCCTCACTTGTGTTATTTGCAGCAGGCTTATCGCTGAGGATGGGGGAGGTCTAGGTAAAGGAACAACCTGCATAAAGAAATAAATCACTTTACACACACTTCTTAAAAAAAAAAGGTGAAATCTTGTGGTAGCAGAGTTGGAATTTCTCCTGTTCTGTTTTTGCTTCTGTTGAGGCTTCCATGGCTGTGAGATTTCATCCTTTAAGACTTTTATGTGATTTTGTTTTGCATAAGCATATTTCATTTTACATTATGTGAACCAAATTCAGGCTTGGTGAGCAATGTGCTGTTCCTTTTGAAGTCACTGGGCTATTAACTCTCATGGAAATGAGTAGTAAAACTCCATTTTTGTCTTTATCTCTCAGAATGGAATCTCTGCATTGAAGAAAATAAATAATGAAGTCCAGACACAAATAATAATGAAATCATGCAAGCGGTTCTAATTCTGTGATTTATTCCTTGGACATTAAAGGAAGTCTAAATTCTGATTTTGGTGTTTCAGGTTTTCACAGTGTTTTGCATCAGTCTCATTACTGAAGCTTTGTGCACTTGCAGCAGAATTTGCATTTTAAAGGTTTTGAACAGAAATGCAGATAACAATTTTTCCAGCTATTTGCAGGAATAGTCTTATGATCCCCAGAAGTCAATTATTTGTTTACGTGTATACAGAGAATTAAACAGGAAAAAATACCCTCTAGTAATAAACCATCTCTTGTACTTCCTGTGGATTTAGGAAAGTTAATAATTGAAAGGAAAATGCATTTGATAATGTTGAAGACTGTAACCTTCAGAATTGTCCCTTACTGAGATCTTCACTCTCAGATGCCTGAAGACATCTCCTCCTCTCCTCCATCTGAAGTACTCGATGCTCTACCAAGAAAAGGGAATGAGGTGGAGAAAGAAAGAAAGGACTCCACCATCTGAGTACCATATCCTCAAATCCACACAGATGAGCCCACGCCTTTTGGGTATGGTGGGATGATCCCCCCCATACCTTTTGCACACTGAACAAAGTCCCCAGTGCTGACAGATCAGTCTCCCCTTTGCAATTTCCATAACTCTGCATCACTCTCAAAATGTTTCACTGAAGAAAGTTGAAGGAAATATAGAATAAATAGAAATAGTATTTCTAATAATAAGTAGCATACTTAAATCACATGAAGAATCATTCCTATTCCCACTGAATACAACCCAAACCTTTCAATACACCTGAAATTACTGAATTTTCTCTTTGTCCCAGGGCTCATATATTTTCTGCCTTGAAGCCTGGTTTGTCTTTGATGTGCTGCAGCCCCTCTAAAGCCACACTGGGAGGGAATAAAAGATGAAGTAATCTTCCAATCAGCTGTGCATCATAATTACTTTTAGTACTGCCATCTTCTGTAATTAATAGAAACTGCAAATGAAGTTGCATATAATTCCTGCTGTGAGAGAGGAGAGCAACTCTGATGTAATGCCTCCTAGAAAGATTACATTATGAGGAACCAATGCAGAAAGGTGGCATAAATAATTTATTTTTCAAGAAATAAAATGTTGTAATATTCAGAGTAAAAAGTTGTGTAGCTTTGGCTATTAACTATCTTCATACTCTTATATAACTGCTCTTTGAAGTGCTTTTTTACACATCTTGAGATCATCACTGTAAATGCAGAGTTCCTTTAGCTTAGACATACAGAGCAAAGGGGTCAGAGCAGCTGCATGTGCTATTGTTGTTGTTCTAGTTCCTGAGAAAAGGAAAGAGCAGTACCCTTAGGCACTTATTTAACAATACCAGACTGTCTGTTGGGATTCACTGAGCAATGATTGCTTTGGGACATTTCAAAACTAGTTTTTAAGTGAAGGATACAAAATTACTTCTTACTGGAGATGCAATGAATCTAACTGACACTTTAATCTGTTTATTAAAAGGCACGTGAGGCAGGTGAAGAAGTAATAAATATCCATGCAGAGAAAGATCATGTGTATCTGTGGGATGCTATCCAGTTAAAAACCTCTTTGAAAAATAAGTGAAGATTCATTGGTTTCCACAAAGTTTTATTTCTGATTTATTACTGAGCCATTTTTGAAAATTACTATCTTTGATAAAGTGACACGAGCTGAAGGGAAATATATACAAACCGATTCTATTTCTAACTTTAATCTCCATAGGTCTGGAAAAGTGCTTGAAGAAACATTTTGATCTCTCTGCCTTCAGTGAAGTGTAATCTGTTTCAGGTTTGAGGAGTTCTGACCTAGTGCTGCTGCCTTCTCTACACCCCTTTCCTCAAACAAATGAATTACTTTCCCCTGTGGCTAGGAAACAGTAAAAAGAGCAGAGGTTCAATTTATTTTTATAAGGCATAGTGCATACAAAACCTTAGGAAGCACAATAATTGCAGCAAAATATTGTGCTGTAAAATGTACCAGTATAAAATCAGGGTAGATATGGGGACATAAACTAGGGAATGCTTCAGTAGTTGTAAGGCAAGACATGGGGCACAGCCTACAAGGCTGTAAGCAAAATAGACTGGAGCCCTTTGGAGCTGTAATTTTGAAAGAGATGCTGTGTTCATAAGAGAGGTGTATAACAGCCTGCAAAACCATTGTGTTGTACCTGGTGTGACAGCAGCAGCGAACCCTGTAATGGGAAGGAAGGTCTGTGATTATGACTCAGGCTGGTCTGAGGCCTAAGGAGAGGCACAACATCGAAGTCCATGGCAGTAACTGTAGCAATATGCACAGATATCACCCATCAGCCCCATTAAAGGACTTTGGGATGATTTAGGTGCATTTCATAGCTCATAGGAAGCCAAGAGAGGTCTTCTAAGGAAGCAATATAAACCTGAAACTATATTGATAGCGTTTGCAACAGTCCAGGCAGAAGGTAAAAGCACATGCAGATGAGCTACTGGGAACCAGCAGAAATGGTTTATTAGGCAGCAGATTTATGGAGAATTGTGCAAAATGCAGCAAGCAGGAGGGTAATGACCCTCCAGGTCCTTTTTCCAGGTGTGGGTGATTCCAGAAGGGTAGGCTTTTCTTCAGATGTGGGAACACATGACTTAGAAAGGTGATGGATGAGACAAGGATGTGTGACAAGAAGAGAAATTTGGGGGTTTCTCTTCCCAAATGCACCATTCTTTTCTGGGTGCTGCACTCAGCAAATGAACCCAGCCCAGCCCCCAGTGTGCTTTGTGTGGGCAGAGGGAACAGACCTATCTGAAGAAGATTTCAAATTGGTTAGTGTCAGCAAGTGGTAATGAGAAGTGGAGGTGATAGTAGCACTATAGTAAGTAATCTGTTCAGGTGGAAGGAGGTGACATTAAGGCACAGACTAAACTTTCTTGTCTACCACAGCAACTTTGTACCATGCTAATGCTAATGAAATGGAGAATTAAGCTTCCACCATATGAAGCAGTCACTTTAAAAGAAGATCAAAATTTCTGCAGGGACAAAAGCAGATCTGAGTATGACACTAGAATTGCCAGTATGGACTTCAGAGTAATGGGAAACCAGCCATATTACTGTATAAATGATGAAAAATGGTTCATTTCTGTCTGGAGCATTACATAGTGCCAGGAAGGCCTGTTAGGTGGTGGAAATACCCTTTTACCAGCCTGAGAAAAGTCCCACAGTGAAGTGTTCACACCCAGAATAAAATCTGTCAGCATCAGGAAGCTGAAAAGATGTAAGAAGATTTCCCCTGTTGTCCTGCAGGTGCAAGATAATTTAGTTAGGATGCGGTGGTAATTTGAACTCACTTGCATAGTGGCTTGCTTGGAGAGTGTGTTTTCACAGATGCTCTTGGTGCTCTTCTGTGCTGGGCATAACAGGTAAAGGCAGGTGAACTGGTCCCTTATCCCTTGGTACAGCAGAGACAGGCCACTCATGCAAACTGCAATGTAATCCACTAAGTGTTAACATGCTTCTGCAGACAAATGTCCTGTTCCAGCTGCAATCTCTCTATCAGCCAATAGCACTTGCTCCCACAGCAAAAAACCTCCCAGTGACAATGATCTTTGGTAGCATTCATTGAGCTTAACTGCACAGTGAAGTTTTTCCATTCCCCCTTAGATGAAGTATTTTACTCACCTTTGGCAACTCCATTCCTTCTTCTGCTTTGGAGAAGACTGCAAGCAGCCCAACCAAAAACCTATTCCAATACTGAAACAAGTGACTGTAAGCTATCTTTGAGCTGCAGATGGAAGGCTTTTGTACTATACACTGCAGCTATAACTGCAGCAAGGAGCTCCCTCTGAGCTGCCAATACCTTATTGAGTCAGTACCCATTGCAAAACGGGAAACTCTGGCATTGTGTTCTGCTTCTGTGGACCCTGATGTTTATTCTGCAGGGACGCAGCACTTTGTACACAACATGCACTTTTGCTACAGCATCATGTGCCATGGCAATTTCAAAATCAGATTCTCTTTTGTGATAAGAAGACATAAGTGCTCTACCTTATGTGAGTGAAAGCTGGCAGCAATTCAAAGATGCAGTCACTCATCCGTGGAGGTTCCCTGTAAATGCTTGTCTCAGCGAGCCGAACCGCTACAGCCATTATCCAGGGAGGAAGGCACTCCAGCTGGATTACCTCTGCAGACATCAGCAGTACAATTGGGTTAGGCAAGCTGTCTGCACACCTGCACATTTCACTAACTAGCTCCTGGCATTAAACAACCCAGACGTGTCCTAAAATGTTTTCCTCACCATTAGACTCAGGTGCCAACTTGTGTTTCCAGATGGAGAGGGCAGCATGACCTGCAGCCCCTGGCATGGCGGTCAGCAGAGGAGCACAAAGCAGCAGGACATGGGGACATCTGACACAAGCCCTGGCATTCAGTAGCAACATGCACAGATTCCAGGTCAAGAATGGCATCCAAAATATTTAACATCCCGATTCACAAGGTGGATGAGTAACCTTCCTGTAAACTACAAGCTGAAGGATGTTTTACTAAAGATAAACAGTCCGAAATTTCTTGTGCTTCTCTTCTGTAGGTTTTACCTTTCTGTCATGGTTTAAGCCCAGCCAGTAACTCAGAACCACGCAGCTGTTTGCTCATTCCCCCCACTTCTTCCTCCCGGTCCCGAAGGGATGGGGAGGAGAATCAAAAGAATTCAACTCCCATGGGTTGAGATAAGAACACTCCAGTAACTAAGGTATAACACAAACCACTGCTGCTACCACCAATAATAATAATG
>JBAFWW010037759.1:0-11602 GCA_036873685.1 Agapornis canus | reverse complement strand
TACTTGACTAATAATAACATCTTGGAAAAAAATTAAACAGTCATGTCCAAGTAATTCATTCAACTACATTTTGTTTTACCATTCAGTAAATAAAATGTTATTGATTTCTATGTTAGTAAACAACTGAAAGCCAATAACAATTAAAAATACATATGAGCATGAAGAGGAATTTTACTTAGACATGAGAAGTTTTTATTTCATATTTTCTAGTTAAATTTAACATATCTGTGAATATGTCAAGATGACAGAATCTCATTTAAAAGCTGTGAAGACAGCTGACAGAAAGTGCATTAAAAATTAGATTTTGAATTCAAAGAATGAAAGCTTTAAATCACTACAGGCATGTCTGTAGGACAAGATTGATACCAGATGCTATTTAGTACATGTTATTAACAAACCATTCAAGCCTTGAAGGGACCTTGTCACTACATAACTTCTGTCTATGTAAATAAGATTGAAGCAAGGATTTATATTGCTAGTGAGATCGAGCATCCTGTACATTAAAGAAACAGGACAGAAAGTACTGCTCACGTTAAGGAAAGTACAAGAGAATACTAAAATCTATGACTTTCTCCTGACTTTGCTTACACACATAAATCACTCTACAGTGCCACACAAAATCTATCTGATGAAAGCACTGGTTTGCAGAACAAGAACAAACACAATTGTCTCTGTGCTAAGAACAAAGTATTGCATAAACCAGATATTGTGTTATTACAAAGCAGCGTATTAATGCAGATTAAGTTTTAAACTGAAAATACGTACACAATGCAGAACAATTAAAAAACCCTCTTTTCTCAGTGTTTTGAAGGTCTTCCTGTTTTTGTTGTGTTCACTAATAAGCAGGAACATTGTGGTTTTGAAAACGTAGTGCTTTGGGGAATGCTGTGATAACAGTCTAACCAGCTAAATTCTGGTCTTCCCTGAACTTATGATCCATAACCTCCACTGACATATTCATTCAATGTTAATTTGACACTCCTGTCTTTTCCTGTGGTCTTCCTAATTTGCCAAAACAAGTTCTCTCTCACTGTTTACTTTAGTCATTACATATATACTTATACATGAGTCACTTCAAAGGGATTGCATGTCTTACCAAAGGGCAATAATATTTTATACCAATTCTACAAATATTTTCTCAGATTCAAAATTTTTAAGACTGAAGAAACAACTAGAAGATCCGTGTGACCTTTTGTCTCAACAGTTCTTGTTGAACTAAGAACATTTTCAGAAATATCCAGTGTGGATTTTAAGACTTAGTGAAAGAGAACACACCATATCTCTACAGAAATTTCTGAACACAATTATCCATCGTATAGCTGGTTTTTAATTTGTTTTCTTGGCTTGGTTTGTCTGACATAAAATTTAAACACTAAAAAAATAACTATATAAAATCATAGAATACTTAGGGTTGGAAAGGATCTTAAGATCATCTAGTTCAAAACTCCCCTGCCATGGGCAGGGACACCTCACACTAAACCATGCCACCCAAGGCTTTGTTTTGCCATGTTAATATTAAGTGTGTGGTTTGACACTCCAGCTTCAGCGGGGCCACAACTTCAGCTGAGAAGCACACATGTGGTGCAGAACCATTCCTTCCCATATACCTCATATGTTTTTCTCCTGAGACTGAGGGAAGCATTGAGCCCATGCCATGGGTTCCCAGCCTGTGTTCTACAGACATCGGGACCATCCAAAGCAATCTGTAGCTCCCCTGGAGTCACGTCTTATTTTCTGTGTTTATAACCAAGAATTCTGTGAGGATTTGGGCTACCTGGATTTTTGAGAGTTAACACAGTAGCCTATGTTGCATTATTTGGGTGCTCTTACTTTACATGTATGGTGTTGGCAAATATTGTCCCATATATTCGGATATAATGTAGAACAATAAGAAATCAGGCAGAGAGCTCATATTTCCCTCCTGACCCTTTCACATCCATTTCTATTGACCCATCTTCCTCTGCTCTCCAGCAGTTATTCTTTGCCTTCTGACCATATTTGATCACTCCTTTTCCAATGCAGTTTCCCATTTGATTTCCTTTTACAGAAACATGTATACCCTGACATTGTGGGTAACTACTGCAATCCCAGCTGTCCAAGCTCTGATTTTTCTGTCTCTGAACTTGTGAACCATATTAAAAATTCAGGGTTTATTGCAGTTGTTTCAAGAATTCCTGACAGACAGATGAGCACGATTTCCAATGGAGTAACTCCTCCGTAGTCAGCCTGTCCTGTATTCCCTTGGCACTCCCTGAGCTTGAGAATATTAAAAGTGAAAGAAAGATGGCTCACAGTTAAAGCAGATTAATGAGAGTGCATGTCTTTTTGGCATGCATGGAAACCACATGCAATTGAATACCAGTACTTTCTCATTAGTGCTAAGCAGATCTATTTTGAGATTATTCATCTTGGAGAAACTACATGAATTCCTCCTGTAACACCACAGACAGCCTCCTAAAACCACAAAGCTCTTTCACAACTTATCACCTCCTTTCACGGCAGACAGCTTTGCAATTACTTTGGATTGCTTCTGAAGAGTGTGGCAGAGGGGTGTATGCCCTTATCAAAGTGTGAACTCTGTGTGTGCCTGTTGTATTGGGTTGCAGACATCTCAGCTGGGGAAGGTGACTGGCACTTAATGACTGTCAGCTAGGTGTCCTTCAGCAGGTAAAGGAGGAGAGCTCTCTCTCTTTTAATGCCTTGCTCCAAAGTGACTCCTAAGTTCCCCCTGGCCTCATAGAGAGGATCAGGAGTGCATCTCAGGGTGGAAACAGCAGCATCCCATTCTCATGCTTGTGTTCCTCTCTTTCCATGTGTTCACTGGGAAGGCAGGAGAGCTCAAGTCCAAACAGAGCACTAAAAAAGCCCAACTAAGTGCCCAGCAGATGTGCTCAGGAGACCTTGAATGATGACTTAAGGTCACAGGCTGGTTCCTTGAGAGAACCACCTGCAGGAGCTCTGAGCACATGAGCACTACATCTACAGCCAGCTGATAACAGACTGAACATGCCAGCTGCATGTGCTTTGCGCTGCCTTGTGGTTTGCTGAGATTACAGCTTTTCTCAGGGAATGGACGCATGTTTTTAGGGCAATTCCAGATGAATAGTTTTGAGCCTGCTCTCTCTTGGCAATGACTGAAGAATGAGGAGCTCTTTGTCTCGAGTATTTTCTAGTGATGAGCCTAAATGAGCTCTCTGAGCCCTCTGCAGCTGCCACAGGACTGACAGACCTAGGTCCAAGGCTCAATCAAGCTTGATTTGATTGAGTTGAGGGGAGAAGGAAGGAGAAGCAGAACTGCACACCTACGCTACACTATACCTACCTGACTGTGCTTTATTAATAAGTAACCCATCAACAGCACAATCCCCTATATTCCTGCTTGTTCTGTTAACATTAACATTTCTGTGCCCTATAATCACCTTGGTGACTGCAGTGAAGGCATTCCCTAGGTCTGACTGTAATGGGACGATATTTAAACACAAAGTCAGGTGGGATCTCTGTGGCACTTGGCACAGGAATTGCCAAGGGAATGCTCTTCAGTTTTGTCAACAAAAAAATTGGAGTTTACTGAAGTGAGTTTATTTTGTCAAATTTGAAACTGTCTTAAACAACCATTTTGATCAGAAAAAATATAATCAATCAAAGCTATGCCTGATTTCTGTGTGTGGTTTGTATCAAGTGCTTGAAAATGATTGGGTTTTCAGCTGGAAATTAATTGAAGGCATGGGATAGATTTGCAATGTTGATTAGTGCAGAGGCAGCAGGTGCATCTTTGCCCTTGCTGTACACTGCTCTGTTATCTGCAGTGGTTCAGGCCTTCTGCTGTTTGTATAGACTGAATTAACACTGCCTTACATCACAGAAGCAGGATTTTCTCAAGAAGGGAGTGTGGAGAGGAGCCATCCCGTGTTGCTCACAATGGGGATGGACACTGGTGCCTGTGGGAGGTGGGAACAGATCTGAGGCTCCAGTTTTTCATGCAATGAGTGTGTTTTAACCCCTCCTTCACTGTGCCCTGTCCAACTCCATGTTCACTATTACAACTGCTGACAGGTAAATGTAGGAAAACAGTGGTGAGTGTGAATCTTCTCTTTTTTTGCTATACTGGCATTATTCACTACTGTGAGTTAAATCTGGTTTGTTTGATGATTACAGCTGCAGATGCCTTAGCAGTTTCTGTTTAGATTTACTTTCAATCATAACGGGTATCTTGCATGACAGGGGTCCCAGAGTACGGCATGTTTGAGCTTTTGTTAAAAAAAAACCAGAAGCAGAACAGAAACAAACAGCAGAGACACAAACCCAGGACAGGGCAAGGGAGACACCAGCTGACACACTGTACTAGGCCAAGTTGTGAGGAGATGTAAGAGAAGAAAGTCAGTCCTTGTACACAGCCACCCCTGTTGAATAAGGCTCATGTAGGAGACATTTGCTGAATGTGACTGCTATCCTGGAATCACCTCATCTTGCACTTTTAAATCCATCTCCCAGAGTTGAGCTTTCTTATTGTTGTCAGACTGATCAACAGATATGTGTGCATTGTACTACTAGGCCATCTTTGTGCTGCCTGTGAAATATCAGCAGGCTGTGTTGCTTCCTAAGAGGGGAGGATTTTGACTTGGCTTGACTTCTCAGGGCTAGATTATTGCAATTCTTTGTTTGCAGCAGTTACCAACTGTGTTATCTCCAGAATGCAGCTGATACAGGATGCAGCAGCTCACAATCTTTTGGGCACTCAGTTGTTCCAACATAATGTTCCCATTTTAAAGTCTCTGTGCTGGCTTCTGGCAAAGTTTTGTGTCAAGTTCAAAGTTCTGCTACTAGTATGTTGGGTGTTACAGTAGGCATGTTCCCTTTGCTGTATGGTAACACATTCCTCATTGCTCAGCAAGATCCTAATTATTATTACTGTAAGGGCATAACAAAGGATAAAGCATCTGCTCCCTGAAGGGTGCCTGGTCAAGGACCTTCCTCATGCAAAAGGGGATTAAAGGAAAAGGAGGAAGTCACAAGAGGGCAGAGAGACCCAAATCTAATCAACAACTGACATGGGGGGCAGTGATGGGAGTCAGTCCCACTGGTTGATAAGGATATGTGTCAATCATGTTTATTTCAGTAAGTTTATCTCGTTCAGGACCTTGTCAAACAGGATGATAAGGAAAAGGGGAAAGCCATAAGCCAAACAGAGATTTAGACCCAGCAGACAAATGCAATGGGGAAAACGACAAAAGCCCAACCTTGATGTGAGCACCCAACAAGGCAGCCTGGTTAAAAGCAGAAAATTACAAAACAGAAAAAGTGCCTGCTGAAGAAATACTGACAGAGAAAGAAATACTGCCAGCCTGGGGCCATGAGCCTGGAACCAGAAAAGAGCCTTGAAAAGTGCTGCTGGCCTCTTGGAAGTGCAGCCAGGGTACCTACAAACTAGACACCTGGGGAGAGGCAGGCATGGTCCCTTCTCCCATCTGTGTGAGGTGCTGATGCTCCCTGCATGTCACATCCATTTCTTATGTTCAGTACTGACCCAGCATCTAAAATTGCAACAGCTGAAGTACTATAGGTATACTCATCCATCACTATACAAAACATCATAGAATCACAGGAAAAAACACCCTCAACCTCAGGATGTCTCAGCTTGCTCTACCTTTCTGCCTTTCCTCTGCTTTTGTTTTGTTTTGTTATTTTTTTACCACTTTAATGATATCAGAAGTTACCAACAGGTAACTTTGAAAGACACATTTAGAAGGAAGTGTCAAAATTACCCTGCTGTCTTCCCCACTTCTATCAGCAATTAAGTCAGCTTCTGCAGTGTGTTGCCTGGTTTTGTCATAGCTCCTTCATTTGTGCTACTGGTACCAAATGTTTATGAGGCTGTGACATTTAGAAGCAAAAACATGCAAAATTATGTCAACAGCTTGGGACAGAAATGTATCTTATACCTTTGAATGCATTAAAACACAACTAGTAGTGGCACTGTTTGGTTTAGTATTTTTCCAACTGCCTGCCAGAAACTGGAAATTCGGGGTTGGAGTCCTAAACCCAATGCAAATGAAAATCCAGCCCCATGCTGTAGAGGTGATGCAGCTGAGCATGGCAGGGACCCTCCCCAGCCATCCCTGCATCCCTCTCACAAAACCACTCAGCCTCTCCAGCCCAGTTGTCAGTCTCAGTCTGTTCTTTCCAGAACTCCTCTCCTAATTTGTTACCAGAGAAGTGAACTCATTTCCCTGTGAATCAGAGATCATGGACCAGGGCTGGATGCCGTCTTATAAAACAGGTTTCTGAAAGACACATCTAAGTCCAACGCCAGTGAACTTCTATGGGTCAGTTCTAGAGGAGGTGACTAGGTCTCCATACTCTGGATTTTCTCTCTCCTCCCCCTTTGCATTCCTCAAATCTTTCAAATTCATTTGGGCTATTTTTTTTTTTAATTATCTTTCTCTAAGTAGCTTGACCTACTTGCCAGATTTCCTCCTTCTGTGCTCTGCTGTTTCTTTACTGTCTCTTGCTTTCTTCCCTGAGGATGCAAACAGAAATTAAAAAGTCTTCAAACTGTTTTCATTCGATTTTTTGTTGCATATTTATGCTTTTGATAGATGCAATGGCTTAGCTCCTAATTTAGTGTTCCCCTTTATGTTTAGAGGAATTGCACTGTACTGTGTGATCACGTATGCCTTGGAGATGATTTGCCAAATAAACTTAGATGACACTATTAAAAACACACACTGCTACCTAACCCAGCCAGCACTATAACCAAAAGAGAAAGTATTTCTCACTTTATGGACACATATTCCATAACCTTGGAATGTAACGGCTGGAGACAATCCAGAATTGTTGCCCTTGGAGCAGTAACAGCCCTTTGTCAGGAACAGAAATCAGAACCAAGAGTAGAGAGCAATGGGAAGCTGGGGTGCCCTCTAAACTTAATTTGTATCTATTTCTTAGGTCTTGCCGAAGCTAGAATTCACATGATGTTATCCACACTGACTTAGGAGGTACAGCAATACTGTCCTCTTCGTGCAGAGGCAGTTTTCAATATCATTGAGCAAATACTGATTCTGGCAGAATGGGTGCCCACGCATCCAGAATATGCATGATAGGAGGTTTCCAGTGATAAACCTGGATCAGTTTAAAAGGAAATCACACTGGTCCACTTTTTTCTGATGTAATTGCTTGGGGAACTGAAAGCAATGGAAGAGAAACTATATTTTCTGGCAGGAAAGGTTTCTGATCATTCAGGAGAAGAGACAGGCATCAGCATCTCAGATTATGCAGTTTCTCAGTAATCACAACAACCCACAAGGGAAGAGAAGTCATTTCCCTGAGAAAGGCACCTGAGCATCTTTTCATCATCTAGCATGTACCACTACATTTCTGGGTTTATCTGGTGAAGAATTCTAATGAACTTCCTGAACTACTTGTACCCTACAGCTCTGACATGTGCTTTTTTAGTATTAAGTAATGTGGCATATTAATTAATAATTTCCATAGGATCACCCCCAAAGAAGATCACAGTTTAACTGCAAGAGATGGTATAATAAGACACTGGATGAAAAAGTTTCTTTTCCTGTCTCCCTAAAACCTAAAATGACCATGAAGGTGCGAGCAGATCTGGAGGCACAGGCACCTTTTGGTGTGTTCTTGTGAATGTGGGTGCTAACTTCTGCTTTGAGCCCAGAGCCAGCCCTGCACCTGCACCACTGAACCAGAGAAGGTGCAACTCTCTCTTAGCAGGATGTACGTGTGTGTGTGTGTGTGTGTGTGTGTGTGAGGCAGACGCCTGATCTTAACTGTAACTGTGCAGCTTCTGCTTGGCCATAGATCAGCACAGCCTTATGCACCTATGACAAAACCACTGTATGGTAGTCAAGGAACAGAGCCCTATCTCCTGACATGGGGTCCATGCTCCAGCTGATAAACCACACTGCCTCTTCCATGAGGACTTTAGTCATGCTGAAAAAAGTCATTAAAAACACCTGATTTTTACTGTGCTGGTTGTAGGAGAAAGACAGTTTGCTTTAACACTGAGGTACATTATCCTTTAAGTAGTAAATATCTATAGTGAGGCAACCTGAGTATGAATAAAAGTGTTACTACTTAAAGCTATCCAAGACAATCAGATTCTGACAGTGAAAATAGTTTTGAGAAGAAAATCAGTTTACAAATTATAGCTATTCCACATCAGAGCAGGTGAGGAAAGAACAAAAAGGCATGATATTCCTTACTGACAGAGATTGTGTGGAGAGGTTCTCTCCGTTTGACAGCCCTGTGCTGCTGGAAAGGGAGAAGACCTTTTAGGCACAGAAGCCCTTCAACTAAGATGAAAATTCACCATTTTGACACAACTTTCTGCTGGTATCATAAGATATTACCACCCGCTCAGGGCCGCCCTTTGCTTATATTCTTAAATCATCAGAGGTATGACTCCTATTTAAACAATCGTTTTCTTGAACACTTTACATCAAAGTCTATCGAACGCAAGTTTTTAAGCCTCAGACAATGGCGTCTCAACTTCTCAGCACTCTCAGAAACAAGTTGACCTATGCAGTAGCAGGGTTTTGCACTGAAAAAAGACTGAAATGCATTTTTAATTCTTCAGAGGAAACAGCAACTGTTACTTCTGAATATTACAGCTTGGGTTAAAGAGAAACTTGTGTAATTCATAGCGTGGCCTACTACCAAAGGCAGAAAAAAAAAAAGGTCCAAGAAGTCCTACTTCTTTCACATCAGTAATTCAAGGCTGGTTTTCCCTTTCTGGCTGCTGGCTGTGCTCTGTGAGTGTGAACCAGTGAGAGCTCCGTACGAACTGGAACCATTAAGAGCCATGCAAACATGGGTGTGATGATATTCTGACTGAAAGTTCAGTAAAGTTAAATAGAATAGGGGAAATACTGAGTTTCTTTCATGTCCTTCAGCACAAAATTACAGTGAGGCTCAAAACATATAATTCCAGAGTTTCTTGATGAGCAGCTGTAGGTTAACATGCTACTGTATCAGGCACACAAAGAAACCAGACTGCTGTACCTCAAGCCCCAGCCTGCTGTACCTCAAGCTCCAGCCTGCTGGCTCTACATCTCCAAAGCCCCTAAGATGAACTTTGTTAAAGCCTTCATGTATCTCTTGAAGATTTTACCAGTCAACCTGCCTTTTCATACAGTTGCAGCTGGTGAATGATGAGGCTTTTTGCATACTGTTATTGCTCTCTGCAGATTACAATGAAACAAGGCCAGCTTTTTCTCAAATCAATATCCTCGTTCAGAGGCACTTCAACTGCCTTTTGTCCTAACCTGAAATGCAAACAAAAAGATTGTGTAACTGAAGCATACTTGGAACTTACACTAAAAATAGGGGTTACTTATGATTTAAGTATTACTTTATTCTGGATTCTTCTGAAGATGAAGACAAAATATCTGAATAAACGTGCTTATAAAAGCAAAGTTTTTGACTCATATATAGAGAGCTCATCTGCAGGTAGGACTGCAGTTACTTCCCTGACAATAAAAATCTCCAAAACATACTAATATAAAAAATAAGTGGAAGAGAATGACCAAGTCCTTTAGAAATGTTCAAAATTCTTCATGGTTAAGTAGTAAATGATGAATATTTCCTTGTAGCAGCAATATGTGTACAGCTTTAAATTATTAAATGTGCAGTAGCAGTGATCAAAAGCCTCCTCCATCAGTAATGTCTAATGGACTACTCTTGTACAGCGCTAGGGACAAGGGCTACTGTGCATCTGGTCATGAAGGCTGCATGTACTTGCTGGATCTGCTGCATCCTTGATGTGTCAGAAATATGGCCCACATCTTCCCCAGCTTTATATATTGAGCATGATTCCACATGGTGTGGGATATCCCTGGGGTCAGTTGGAGCCAGCTCTCCTGGCTGTGTCCCCTCCCAGCACCCTGTGCACCCCCAGCCTGCTCGCTGATGGGGTGGTGTGAGGAGCAGGAAATGCCTTGGCTCTGAGTAAGCACTGCTCAGCATTAGCTAAAACACCCCTGAGTTATCAGCACTGTTTCCAGCATAAATCCAAAACACAGCCCCACACTAGCTCCTATGATGAAAATTAACTCTATCCCAGCCAAAACCATCACACATCCTCAACGAGGTCCCAATCGACAAGTTACTAAAAAGTCCTGGCAAAGGATGAACACTTCCTGTGCTCATTGTAAATACATAGTAAAGTTGGTTTGACTACCATAAACTATGAGTATTTTTACCTGGAGCTTCTGCTGCACTGCACTGTGTTTGGCAGCAGCTGGCACTGATATGGGAAATCCGGAAAATCCTTTGATATCCGAAATTAAATTTGGAGAAACTTTATTAGGGCTTTTGTGTTTGGCTGAAAAGAGATTAAAATAAAAGTGAGATACAGGAGCTGACATATCAGGAGTTAAAAGAATGGGGAAGGCAGAGCCAAGTAAACGTTAATTCCTTGTGCTCAGACAACTTTAGTCAAAAGCCAATACAGAACTAAGAAAAAGTATAAAAAAGCTTACAGGCAGAAAGCATTCTGTATCTTCCCTGCTAGCAATGGGGAGCTTGAATTGCTTAAGGGTTGTTGGATGTTTTCTGAAGGTTTCTTCAGATTTCCTATACTTTTTAAAATCTAAGTGTGTCAGGGCCTCTCCAGCACTATCTGATGATGTTGAAACAAAAACCTTGTAGCATGGACTATTGTCAATTGAAGTATGGAGGTTGGATTAAGGACTTACAATGACCATTAAAATGTCCTCGTTACCTTCACCTGTTTATGTCTGTTTATGCTGTCTGTGCTCTTTGCTCTGTGGTGCTAACAACATATTTAAAAGACCAGGTTATTACTGGTTTGTGGCTTTTGTAGAAGTGGATGAATTATATGCTGCTGAGCACTGCAGGTTTTCTTTGGTAAGTTTTTTTTTTTACTAGGAGTAGACAGAAAGTGATCACAGTTTTTGTTACAGAGAGGATCTGGATAGATGTTTCCTGTAAAATTTGCTGGAGATATATACCTTATCCCTGTGGTGACAAGAAAGAGTATCTGCTGTCAGGTTCACTTGCTTTTTTGGGCACTCAGAGAGAGCTTCCCGCAATTGCAGAGACACGTGGGTGAAGACAGTTTCATTTTGGCTAAGTTACCATAGGGATTCTGCAGCTGGAGCTGCAGGAGAGTAGGTTGTCACTTGTCATTAGCTTTGTTTTGATCCTGTGGGCCAGTATGCATCTCATATACTGCCTGGTTAACTCCTCTGCTGCTGATGTGGGGAAGGATGGCCTATGAGCTGGAACACCTGTACTCAATTCCTGCCTCTGCTGGAGCTCACCTGGTCATTTCTGCCTTATCTAAGACTCAAAGCAAGAAATAATAAAGCTGTAGTAAGGATTAGCCAGGCAATGCACTTGACATTAGGAATCTGTTGCAGCCAGGCTATGGCATCCCATTGCCAGGACCCATTTTCATGAAGTGTATTAGAATAGCCTGCTCTTAGCAAAGAGACCAGATTAGTAAAGTATTGTACTTGGTGTCCACAGATTTTAAGGGTTGCTAGTACCTGTTTATATTAGAATCATAGAATCATAGAATAGTTAGGGTTGGAAAGGACCTTCAGATCATCCAGTT
>JBAFWW010037758.1:16967-43273 GCA_036873685.1 Agapornis canus | reverse complement strand
GAGGGCGGCCCCTGCCGAAGCCTCCGCTTGAGGCGGCGGGTCCCGGGCGGCCCCGGGGGGGGCTGGGGCGGGGGCCGGGGCCGGGGCCGGGGCCGCGTTCGCGTTCGGTGGCTGGCGGCGGGTGTGTGCTCTGCCGGCTCCCATGAGGGGCAGGCTGGGCAGGACCGTGGCTCGTACGCGGCGGGCAGCAGCCTCCGGGAAGAGCTTCAGGAACAAATCCCGGCGTGGGAGTCCTCGGGGGCACACGCGTGCTCCGCGTCTCGTAGCGTGACCGCGTTTGTGGGGATGCGGTGGCCGGGAGGAGTTTGCATCCGTGTTGAGAAAGAGAAGATTTCCCTATAGAGGGAAGGGGGGGCTGGAGAACCCAACCCGAACCCGCCACATCCACAAAACCCAACAGATGCTATTCCCGGGAAGGGGAACAAGAGATCTGCCCCGGAGCCAGCTTGCAGGAACGGGAATGAAACTGTGCCGTGACCAGGCTGAGGGCACGTTTGTGCATCGTGGGCCGCGGGAGGGAGGGGAGGTTGACCGATTTCCCAGTAACTTTCTCAGTGCTTGTGAGTGAAGCAGATGTTGGCCGTGAGCAGAGGACTTGAATGTGGCTTCTTCTTGTAATAAGCACATGGTCTGTGTTCAAGATGTGACCAGGGTGAGGCAGTTTCTCTCAGCTTTTACTGTACACTCGTGGGTCTGCGGGGTTGTGTGGATCTTATGTGGCAAAGCTAATGTATGAAGATAGGGTTTATGGTGTTACTGAAGGTGGGAAGTAATGCTGCTAAGCAAAAAAAGAGCTGGTGTGTGAACACCTATGAAGTATTCCAGCTGTTTGTGAAGCTTCTTCTGAAATGACTCCTTGATCTTGAAGCAAGTCTGAAGCATGCTTGGAAATAGAAGTTTGTCTTTCAGTGTAAGAAAATGCACTGAAATTGTTACTTGGGCTGTTTTTTAAGGCAAACTGAAGGGTATTGCCAAGCAGAGCCGTTTTGCTCTGTGTGGAGCAGCAGCCTTGCAACACAAATAGGCTCAGGAACATGCCTTACTGCAAGCCATAGTTGATGTTTGTTCTTGAGCATGTCTTTTGCTTTGTTTTCCTGTCAGGATATTAAGCCCAGCTTCTCTCAGCTTGGGTTAACTGAAGTTCACAAGCAAGCTCCAAACAGCATCTTCAGAGGGTTTCACACCAGTTAAACTAAACTCATATTTGAGTGCCACTGAGCCCGGCCCAGTGAGACCGACTGCAGAATGAAGCATCCTCTGGTGTGAGATCCACATGTGTGTGGGAGAGGGAAGGATGAGGGCACTCAGCTTCCTCCCAAGCAGCTGGTGGGCAGGCGTTCCTCCTCCAGAATCCAGTGGCAGCCTTTGGAGAAGGGAGTTGTCTTGTCTTGGGGTGATAAGAGAAGCAAGGACAGTGGGCTGGTCTTTGGTAGATGTTGGGGGTGTTTTGTCTCGGACAGCAGAGAGATTAGATAGAAAAGCTACTGCTTTGCATGCTGCTGTTGTTGCTGGGGGGTGCTAGGGAGATCGAAGCAATAATGATACACTAAAGCAAGACTGAATGTTGGCCTGTCAAACTTTCAACATGATAATCGTAGTTTTAGAAGGCCCTTAGTGGTATGTGTCTTGTTGGAGGAAGAAAAGAGAAGGCGTGAAACGAAAAGCAACTCAGTTTGACTAAAATCGGTGATCGCATTCCTGAGTCACAACCTCTTATGTCCTGGCAGGATATGACATTATGTTAATTGTAAAAGCATGCATAAGAAGTAACTCGAGTGAACTGCTCTGAAGTGCCTGTGTTTAATTGCAGGCGAGCAGGGCGTGTTTTGGTGGGATGGGCGGCTTTCATTTGAGGCCCTGATCCCACAGATGTGAAAGCACATGTGTACTGCGCTGCCTGTAATTTCACTTGACTTAATGGAAAGGGATCTCGGTACGCAAATGTAAAGGCATGCATAAGCAGAGTTTTGGTGCTGGGAGCTGCCATGGGACCTCTCAGCTGATAAAAGCCATGCATATGCTTAACCATACTCAGGGTGAAAGGATGCATATGGGCTCAGTGTGAGGTAAGCTGCTTGTACTCTGCAGAATGGTGAGATATGCTGGGCAGTAGACTCCCTTCCTTCTCCTGGGTTCATTCCCAGCATCTTCACCAGTTCTGGATGGTTTGAAGCATGGAGGAGGGCTCTGTCCTCCCTGCCATTCCCTTCATTTGTTTATCCTAAGTGCTTACAGAATCATAGCTTGGCATAGCTAAAGGAGCAAAACTAATGTTTACTCATATGTAGATACGGATTTGTTCTCCCCTACAAGTCAAACAAAAATTGATGGAGAGTGAAGCTGGAATACAGATTTTACATGGGGAACATAGAAATTGGTATCTGAGAAATTAAAACAGCACAGTGTCTTCTTCCATCTGTTTTAAACACACTTGATAATGAGAAACTGTCAGTTTCCATGGAATGGAGGGAGTGAAAGAGGGAGGTGAGAAGGTAGAGAGGGGCTTATGGAACTGAAGGCTTCCCGTGCATTGTCTTTCTCTGAGTGGCAGAGACCCTAGGGTCAGCAGGAGCTGTGGGGCAGAGCCTTTGGATCACAGCCCCCATGGCTGCTGGGTTCAGACAATGAGATGAGCACCAGGAAAGGGGTACCTCCTTGTCTCTGCCTGCTGACAGGTCAGCAGTGCCTTGGCTACTCTTTGGCTTGTTCCTTTCCAAGTTAACCGCAAGGCCGAGCTGTCCCTGCTGCCTGCCTGGTATCCTCCAGGGAGCACTGTGGGGACTCTCCTCCCAATGGATGTGGTGATTCTGTGGGCTTGGGCTGCTGTGATGGCCAGGGGCATGGGCTTTGGCTTCCTTGCCTGCTTTCACCTGCCAAGTGTGGCTTTGAGGGCCTGGCCTGGCTCAGCTGCCTGCACTGGGGAAGCAGACCTGGGTGGTGCAGACGAGACCTTCAGTTTGTGAACTCTTGATTTCCTTTGTTCACCTCAGTGCCCTGTTCGCAGTAGGAAATTCTTTCAGGCAGTTCTTGTTGCTCCTGTTGATGTTAACAATGGTGGGAACCTGCCTTCTCCTTGCCTGGTTTTCAGGGGCAGGTTATGTGTCCAGCCCACCACAGTCTTGGAGCCTCTAGCTTTTCCAGCATGAAATGAGCTGAGCTGGTGTCGGGATCTGATGGCGATAGCTGGACAATCAATCCTTCTTCTGTGCGGATGGAATCATGGGGGATTGGTTTCCATGTCTGCGCAGGGCCTCTGCAGCAATGGTGGGGATTGATTAAGCAAGCAGCATGAATCTGAGAAGGAAAATATTTATCCAGAGCTGAGGCATGTTTAATACATCCCCCTCCCACCCCTGAGAGAGATGGCTTCGCTGGCTGCCTGCCTGTTCTGGAGCCATTTGAGGGCTGTCACTTCTGTTGTGCCCTTGGCGAGCCTCTCCCTCTTGAGCTATCGGAGAGAGCATGGGCACAATGCTGCTCCGTGGCTTATGCCTTGCTTTGCAGGAGAGGTGCCAAGGGGACAGGGTCTTCTGTTGGCTTGGCAAGTGCTTCTGCCTTGTCCATCCTCTTTGTTGGCTTAGTTTAGCTCCAGGCTTTAGTCCTATAAGCTACAATGGCTCTTACTGGAAAAGCTACTGGAGCTGTTTCACCTTACAACCCTGGTGCAGCCAGGTGATGCAAAAAGAAACAGAAAAGCCCCACAGTCGTGCTTGAAGGTTTTTTTAGGTACACTATCTAGCTGCCTTCGCTCCCAGCTCTGTGAGCAGCTCTCCAGCCTACTGTAGTAAGTGATGCATAGTAATGGCTCAGACAAACACCACAGGGCTATTGGCACTGGGCATTAGCACTGGTTGAGAATGCTTGAGATTGGAGACAGAAAACCAGGTTCAGCATCTCGCTGTCTCAGATAAGAGCAGCAGTAACAAAAATCTACCCAAAATGGGCTTCTTTTTCCCTATAAGTGCTGGTCTGTGTGCCACCCACCATGTGATGCTTTCAGTAAGGTGGGAATCTTTCTTGGCTACTTCATTACATGTGGATGTCTTTCCCCCTCCTCTACATCATGGTGCTGCTTTAGGTGCCAGAGCTGTTTTCACCTGCACCTTGGTCGGGTATGGTTACTGTGGGTGTAGACAGGGCCTGCTTGGCCTCAATGAGGCAGACAAGGAAGAGCCATGGGAAGGAGGAAGAGCTCCCTGTGGTTTTGCATTAGCAATGCTCAGCCCTTCTGCAAGCTTTCTCCCTGTGACTGCGCTCTCTGCTTGTCCGGCATAAGTGATACCCACTGTTGGATGCAGTGCAGTCCAAAGGATGTTATTGGCATTTCACTAATAGCACAGTTATCTTACTGAGCTCTGCAATTCCTGTATCTCAAGCTATCTTTAGGGCTCCTTATTTTAAAACCCAGGCTGTGGCAGTGTTTAGGAGAGTGGCCTTAGGGTCTGAATTTGTAATTAGAGCCTTTGAAGTTGCTGAAAATATGGAGAAGCTGACTCTTTTTCTTGCAGGCTTAGGCTTTTTGTTTTCTTCAGTAGCATCCCACATAAGGTGATGGCAAAGAGCGGGCTACTGCTGGTTTTGGGGGTGGTTCTTACTTGTGTTGGGGTTTTTGTTGTTGTTTTTCATCTCAGCTTGCAGCTTCCTTAGATCTTTCTATTACCTAATTGGATTTTCTGTTACCAGATTTATTTTCAGGTGGGATCTAGCTGCTGGAGATACACTACTGGAGAACAACTGTAGCTGTGGTTTGTTTATTTACCAGGTCTGATCGTGAATGCTTGGCAGAAGCTAATGGAGGAAGACTTGTTTTAGAAACATTTTGGGTTTGCCACATATGTTGCCTGCTTTGCCAGCGGCTCCTGAGAACCGATTGCTGTGCACAGCGGGAGTTGTAATGTGAATTGTGTCTGCAGACCTGCATGCATCTCCTGTCTAATTCAGAAATTATGCTAACCTCTCTCGCATGATGGGAGCGGAAGGGGAGAAACAGTGTTCTGAATCCTGAATGGGGTATTTGCACATGATTTGCAGGACTTCTGGGGCTGTTTGTGGATCTGAAGGTGTTGAGCAAAGTCTGTTTCGCCGGGGGAATAACTGGGTGCTAAGTACAGTGTGCAGTATGAGACCCAACAGAATCTATTGGTGGGATGTGTTGTAAGCACCAAGTGTGCAAAGTGTTTTGCTTAAGCACATTAACATGGCTTGAGTTAAGTTTCTGACAGTCTGGTGGTGGCAGCTGCTGTATTTATCTGTAAGGAAAATGAAGGTGGGAAGAGAAGCGAGTTCCGAGCTTGCTTGGAGACAGCATGCGCATGCCTTTCCCTCTTCCACAGGACAGCACAGTGACTGACTGGCAGGGAAGCACAAGAGCACAAACTGCAGTTGAGATGAAATTAGAAGCCTGCACTTACTCTGCCAGAGAGAGGTTCCCACTTGTAACCACAGCCAAATCTTCTCCTTTTAAAGCACACAGCTCTTCTCCTTTCGGTCCCTTTGAAAACCCACCTCCTCCAGCCTGAGTCAGCCTGGGAGTGCTTGGCAGCTCCCAGATGAATGAAGGATGGCAGGCCGATGGTCCGGGCTCTGTTTTTCCAGGACAGAATTTGTCAGGCAACAGCCAAGCTTGGGAAAAAGAAATCTGCAGCCTGGAAAGATGAAGGAGCCTGGTTATCACTGACACTTGTTCTTGGCGTCTCTCTGCAGTAACGTGGATTACCCTACATCCTCCAGATGTGCATAGGAAGTGTACAGGGTTGCCAGTAAAGAGGCTGTGCATCAGTATAGTTGGATTTTCCTTTGTTTGCTTCTTTCATATGATGAAAGATTCTGCCTTTTTTTTTTTTTAATTTCCTTCTCTTTTAATTGGTAAAATTAAGCTTCTTGGATAGCTGCGGGGTGAACTTGGAAACAGCATGGCTAATGGTATTCCTGTAGTCTCTGGGTTTGTTCTGTTCCTAGTTTCAGATGTCAAGACTGATATTTTGAGAAGCTTCAGAATTACCTGGAAACAGTTCTCATTTATGCTCAGTTTTCACAGCTGAAAGATTACGTTGTCATACTGTGAGCAGGTATATTTCTAGCTGCAAATGCTTGCAGTGATTATAAGGTTTAACACAGCCATCTGGGGCTGAACATATGCACTCACCAAATCTTTGTGTCAGGACCCCAGGAGGAGCAGGGATTTTACTAAGTAGTCTGGTGGCTTGCTCTGGTGGCAAGTCACACTTCCCCATCGCATCCTTGGCTGCTGCTTTTCGTCCCCCAAGCCTGTTTAAAGGCCAGGTTGAGCTATGAAAGGTCTCATTGTGCCTCTTGTTTCTTGGTCGGTCACAGTTCTGTGCTCGGAAAGTTTCTGGCCGCATGGAAGCGCGAGGGTACAGGCACTGTGGGGGAAAAAGGTCATTTTTTAAACCCCTATGTCAGCAGTTTTATCTGAGCAGCTTTCCCTAGCTGTGGCCAGGTAGCTCACCTTGCTGCTGGGTTTAACAGAAGAAACAATGATTGTGCTTTTGTTAGGGTATAGGATCAGAAGATCAACATTTTTAATTACATTTGAAAATGGTTTTGTTCATTTTCTGTGTGTTGCCTGTAATTTCTAAGCCAGGAAAAATCTTTAATGCTTTTAAATGAATGCTGTCCTGTCACAAAGTACCTTTTATCCCAGAAAGCACTAACCTAGTCTCATTCTGTTTCATCTGTCTCATTAATATTGAATACATGGCACTTTAGTATGGCAGCCAAGCAAAGCAGGGAATTTCAGCTGGTATCTGACAACAGCAAGCTGAGATTAAATGGCATCCAAGTACAATTTGCTCTATATAAGTTAACTGGCATTTTCTAGGAGCACTTGGCCTAATTTAAGTTGTTTTATTGGGGGTTCAGTGGTTGCAGCACAAGTCCCTGGTGTCCCATGGAGGTAGAAAGCGGCACCAGATCTGGGAGCTGCTTCTCACTGGGACAACCTGTGTGTAAGTGTCTGCTCCCAGCCTGGGGCAGCTCTTCAGCGAGGCAGTGGTATCCCCTCCATGGTGCTCTTGACTACAAAGAGGCTGGGCTGAAAGCTGGAACTAAACAAGTTATTTTGGAGTGCCTTACCTTCTGGGGTGCACCATTGATGGTCACTGAGCAATTGGAACCATTTAGTTTGGCATCTGATGTATAATTGCCAAGAAGTAGTACTGTCAGGGGACCTTATCTTTTGTTTCCAGGTAGCTGCATATTCATCTTGCTGGAAATCACTTTTGCTATTCAGCACTTGGAGTTATGCAATTATTAATTATTAGAGCATTAATTACAAGAGCCGCTTGGGATTAGGGTTTGTGTGGCTGGCATGCTACAGGTATTTCAGCTCCTGATTTGCTGGCTGATCTTGGGCAAATGCTTTTGTTTCTTCCACATCCACATGTAAACCAGGTGATAACTCCCTTCCTTCTGTGAGGTGCAGACCTGTGATCAGTGAACTAGCAGCACAGCAACAGGCACCTTTGCAAACCTACCACTAGTGCACCAAATCCAGTGGGATCTCATGGCACAGAAACGTTACCAGACCAGCGCTTTTAATTAAAAACATTGTCATGAAAATAACTATTCAAATAGGGTAATGGGAGAGTTATTTTTTCAGGAAGGATGAAAAAGTAATTTCAATAAGGAAGAAGGGTTTAAAAGTGAGCAGTGGCAATAACTCTGCTGACCTTGTTTCTCTGGGTTTATGTAAAAGCAATTCAGGGCAGCTTTTTGCACAGAGCCTTCTTCAGGGATGGTGAGTTTCCTTTTAGGTCAGCACCATTTAACCATGAAAGCCAGAGGTGTGTTGGTTTTGCTGTTTAAACAAAACCATGATCTGAAGCTGTGGTCTGATGCGTGACTGGTGTCTGTTACCAGCACAGCTACCTCCCCCCCAGGTTTGGCCTCACCAGGGATGGAGCTCAGAAAAGCATTTTTCCATGGGACGTGCATTACTTGGTTTTGATGTAACCTAAGGGAAGCGGTATTTTTTAATAGCCTAACCAAGCAACCTCATGATTTCTTCCAGTGGGATGAGCCAGGAAGCTGGAGGGGTAAGTCCTGACAGGCTAGCTGTGATACAACATACATGCAGGGAAGGCACGGATAAAGTTCACACAGGCTGAAACGTTGGATGGTATTTCTGATGTGAAATAGGTGTTGGTCCCTGCGCAAAATATACAGGAGGGAGTCCCAGGAGAAGGGCATACAGATGCTGCCCTCACCCACACCAGCTTGTGGACTGTGTGTGCTGAACTGCCTTGGCAATGGAAAGCTGTTCAGGGCAGGGGACCTGGTATTTGTGGCTGATGCAGTGCCTTGCAGAGGAAGGTCATGGCCCACTGTCTCGGGTTCAGTGGTGCTGAATGGTAGGAAGGAGGATGGAGGTGGCTGGATTGGTGCCATCCTCCTGGCTCCTATAAAAGTAGGAAGACCATGCAAGCCTGCTCTTGAGGCTGGGGGTCCAAGGAGATGCAAGTAAAACCATCATGCACCCAAAGGAGGGCTGTTCTCCTGCCTGCTCTGACTGTCCTGAGGTTAACACACACTGGCCTACACAGGACCAGGCTCTTGTGCTGTGTTGTTACTGTGGTGTATGGAGTGAGAACCTTAACGGTGTGTGTACAAACCCAGCTCTTTCTCCTGGGCAGTCGTGATAGGAAGGGAGCAAGGGAACAAGGCTGGGCATTATCCTTCCTCTTTGAAGGCTTAAATTCCCAGACCAGTTACTTCCTATCAGAGCACAGCTGCTCTGGGGTGTAAGCAACCCATGCAGTGCTGCTTGTGGCTTTGTGTGTTACTTACCACCTTGAGCAATACCGAGGTGGAGGCTGCTGCATTTCCAGCTTTTGCTGTGCTAATAAGGAATACACAGCAGCACATCACTTGCTTTGGTATTTCTCATTAAATAACTCGTGCCAAGGGCAAAAATGTGCACTGCATATGGGAATTGTGTCCCAGTTTTGGGTGAGGCAGGTCTGCAGCAGTTGGAGCCATAGAGCATGTTGGAGCAGGGAGCTGCTTCATGTGAACTTACCTTGCCTAACGCAGGAAAACTCTTGCTTGGAGCAGGCTGACTTTGAGTATGTTTGTCTTCCCAAATCCTTCAGTTTGGCTCCATAAAGTTGTGACCGTATTCACCTGCTCTGTCAGGCCTTTGCAGCCTTGCTGCTGCAGAGGGATGAAGCACAGTGCAGTGGAGCCCACTCTTTCAGCAGGAGCTGTGCTCATCTGTCAGTCGTTCTTGCTCTGTGCTCAGCTGTTATGTAGTATGTGCTGGCATAGTTGGCCAAGCTAAACAGTTCAGTGCTTTGCTTACAGAGGGATGCCTGATGTGCTCTGCTGCTGATCCTGGTCTTCCAGGAAAAGAAAGCCATTGAGATTGAACCTAGAGAATAGAATCTGGTGTGGACAGCCTGTGTACTGTGTGAGACCCTAGCTAATGGGGCTTGTGAGCTGCCTCTGCACTCTCCTGACAAGGTGATAGGATGAGAGGTGCACTTGAGCACTAGGTCACACTCCTCTGGAGTGACACCTCTTAGGGGAGGAAGGATGGGAAATCTGAGTAATGAGTCTACAAAGCTACTGCAGAAATAAGTGCAGCAGCCACAACTAATGGCAAATCCTCTTGCTCACTACTGTTACTCAGACAGACAGCCTTGCAAAATGTTCCATTGTTTGCTTCCAGAAGTTATCCTTGAGCTACGTATTTCAACAAAGTCTAGTGGAGTATGGCTTGTCTGTAGTCATGAGGTTGCAAGACTTTGCATTCTACCACGTATGTGTTGAGCTGGACTGTCCGAGCAGCTGGACTGTTCAGGTGGGCAGTAAGTACCACAGTGAATTTGTTCTGTTCCCTTTTGGGGTGTATCACAGAATAACATTGCAAGTGTGGGTTTAATTTACCTCCAGTCTGTTACAAGGAGGAGCATGGGTTGCTACAGCACAAGGCTTGCCAGAGGGCAGAAGTTAAGAGTATGTCTGGGTCTGACAGCTTTTGCTTTCCTTTCAAGCATGAACGTGACTGGGGTGGACAGTGAAAGCAGAATGTGGTGACCAACACAAACTCCTCTGGGGATGTGGATGCTGGCTCCAGTTTCACCTTTTAGCAGGGCTGCATCAGCAGCTAACGGATGGTGTAGCAGCCTGTGTATGGAATAGCTGAAGGGTTTAGAACACCATTCCAGTGGGCACGTGAGTCAATGCCAACAGTCTTGTGACCAGTGGCCTGCTGCAGGACAAATAACACTGGATTAGCTCAGGGTGGTGTTTGGAAGTGTGATACTTAGTTCCTCAAGACTAAGCAGCACTGGGCAGCATGTTCTGAAGTAAGCAGAAATGTATTAAATATGAGTTTGCTTCATGTATAAAACAAGAAGTGGAAGCAATAAGGGAGATGTTTTCAGCTACCAGCTTTTCCCAAGGAGCCTTTGTAATACCTCTGTCATTTGGGAAGACAAGTCCCTTGTTTCAAGTGCTTGGACTCCAGGCAAATGCCAGGATCTCCAAGCTCCAAGGCAGCTCGGTACCATTTCAGACCTATTATCTGGCTTGGGAGCTTGGTGCTGGATGCCTTTTCTGCAGCTGAAGAAATTGAAACCTTGCCTTGGCACCGAAGTAGAGAGCCAGATGTGAGCCCTGCAGCACTCCCTGCCTGCTTCCAGCTTCTCAGTCTCCCTGGTTTTAATTAAACGGCCATGGAGATTGCAGAAGCCAAAGGTCCAGCTCACAAGGGAGCCTTGGTATGCGGACAGGAAGCATTTGACAGCATGTGGTGTTGGTGCTTGCCTTCCACTCGTGGTTTATTTGCTCTCTGCTCACCCAGCTGCTCTGTGGCAGGGCTGCAAACACCACTTAAGTCTGGCATTTTCCCCTCATGTTGGTTCTAATAAGGAAGTGTATCCTTGTGCCTGAGGAGCACTTGAGATGATCGCTACCCCTCTGCAAGCCCTCAGAGTCTGTCTCTCTGCAGAAGTTCATGTGCATCATTTAGCTGTGAAGCTCTTTGTCCCTTTCCAAATGATTACAGAAGGACACTTGATGTAGTTAATCTGTGTTACCTGATGAGTTTTTGCACGTTATGCCTCTGTATGTGCTCACATCACAGAGCAATGCTTGCATCTGGGCAACTGGAGTGGTTGCCTTCTGCAGAGCTGTTTTCCTGGTGTTAGAGCCCAGGGATGTTTTGTAGCTCATGGCCTGAGCTACTCGATGGAGGAGGTATGGCTGTCAGGCAGGAGGATCAAACTCCTGTGTCAGGTTTGCTCGAAGAGGCTGGGTATGGGAACCGGCCAAGCAGGAATCCCTCAGAAGGCTCAGGGGCAGGCAGGGTGTTACTCCCTGAGAGGGGCACTTGGAAACTTGGTAGCTCAGCCTGGGGTTGTCAGCTGTAGGAGAATGGCTGGTGCAGAGTGCTGCCCATCATCTGCTGGAGCTCTGCAGGGGCTGTGCTGGGGGTGGGAGCTCACTGATGAACAGAGAGAACATCAGGAACCTCTGCCTTGCCCCAGAAGGAGCTTGGTCACCAGCTAGATGCAAGTTCACTGATCTCTGTTTGAAGACCTCGTGTTCTGATAAACCACGTACTCACTTTGAAAGGAATGCCGGCTGTAATGCACAGGGCTTTCTCTTGCTTTTTCTTCCCTCCCATTTCCAGGCTGGATGTTGCTCCTACTATGTGTGCAGATGACTGCCTCCTGCCTCTCGGTACAAATGCTCGTCTTCATAGCCGACGGGTTGAAATACAGCGTAATCTTCAGATGTTGTGGAGCTGTGATGTAGACCATGAGATCACTGAACATGTGGCTCTGCCAGGGACAGTGTTGGGATGGACAGCTCGGTTAAAAAAGTAACTCTAGGAAAGATGTTTCTGGAACTCGGGGGGACACAGACCCAGAACTCTGTTACTGATGGCAGTAGGTGTGAGTAGGCAGTAAGTTTCCTTCTCTTTGAGATGCAAGTCTCCATACTTTGATCAAGTCAAAAGATAAAGTTTAATGTTATATTTTGTAATAGGTTCTAAAGGGAGTTCTGTCTGATGTCCAGAGCTCAGGGATGTACCCAATGAGAACTATGCCTGCTGTCATAGCTCTTGAGTGCTAGCCAGAGGCTACTGGACCCCCTTTCTCTTAATGACCTGAAAGTGATAAATCACTGATACAGCCCATAGGATTACAAACCTTGATGATGAACCTGCTTGCCAAGTTATGGACATGCAGTGATATATGAGAGGGGACTTAGATTAGTCATAGGAAGCCATGCAGAGTATAGCTGTGTTTATTACTCATTGCGAAGTGAATTGATTTGATTAAGTGTATATGGTGGTGTTAATATATGTCTGCTTTCCTCCTGGGTTTATAAATTAGTTTGTTCTTCTGTCCTGTTAAATATGTGACTGCAAAGTCTGTCATCAGCTTACTGCATGGGTGATCCTGCTAAAGTTCTTGGCATGTGCAGCAGGGCTGATTCCCCTTGCCAACATGAGGGCAAAGTCAAGAGTAAGCCCACAGAAGACAGAGCCATTTCCTTTCCTGCCAATGGAGTTCCAGTACCCTGTAACTCTTAATGCTGGAAAGCCTTTGAGGTTTATGTCCCACTAATGTGCAATAAGCTTCCTGAGGTTGGTTTGGGGTTTTTTTGCCCCTTCCCACCTCCCCCTCCCCTTTTGTGTGTGTGTGTGTGTGTGTGTGTGTGTTTTCCTGATGGAATAAACTTCCTTTGGCTGGGGCATTGGGCCCCCTAAAGCTGACAGTAGGTTTTGGATCAAGGTCTCACCATTATTTTTAAGAACAGGATTTTATGGTTACAGGATGCATTTAATGAGTGTCTGGAATGTAGCCACTGGTGTAAGATAGTTTATAGAAACAGTATTTTCCTTTAGGAGTTTGTTTTCTAGTAGTTATTGAAAATAATACTTAGTGTTAATAAAACTTAGCAAAAGCCAAGAGAGAGCTATTTTGCTCGTGTTTACTTCCTTCTGCGATGCATTTATGTGCTCTTCCCATTGAGCTGCTTTGTTTTGGGGTATGTATGTTGCTTTTTGTAGAGTGAAAATTAGAACTGTTCACCAGGGAAAGCCAGGCTTGTAAAAACAGAGCAGTTGGCTGAAGATTCAGGTGCTGGCAGCATCTGAACCTCCTCTCATGAAGGGAAGTCGGGAACTTTGAGGGTTTAGTTATTGTTTTTTCTTTTCATATTGGACGGTCTTGAAGAGATTTCCCCCTTCCCAGCCCCAGGAATTTAACGTGGCGCTTTTTCTCTTGATGGCTGTTGATGCAAAACTGGTGCTTGTGGGAAGCTGAATGTGGGATTAGTTTCATCTCCTAAAGAGCGAGTTTCCTCCCCTGCAATCTAGATATGCCTCTTGAAAACTTGCTGGGGGGATTCACTAATGCTGCTGAGCTGGGAGCACATACAAACAGATTGCAGGCTGTAAAATATGAAAGTGGTAGCTCTGAGCTGACTTTGCTTACAGAGGATGGGGAAGGAGGAGAAAGGGAATTGTGAAGAGGGGGTCATGGGCAGGTTTTTCCACATATAGCAGCTTAAGCCAGTTTTGCATCTGGCTTTATTTGCATTATTAGGGTTAAACTAATAAATCTAGTTTAAATCCTTGATGATGTGAAATTGCTGTTTGCCAGTGCTGTATTGCCAAGGAAAGGCTTTCTCCAGTCCGGCTGCCTGGTCTGCATGACAGATTATAACGCCTCATGTTCTGTTGTTATCAGTTATCACCTGTCACTTAGTTTTTTTATATAAGCCATACATTGGCCTTTATTACAGGCTTTAGATATTCCTGTCATCTCATGCCCAGTATAAAACGGGTAGTTGAGGTTACATGGGTTTCAGTAAAAAGTTGGTTCTGTTGGCTTACCTTTGTGTACAGACCATTTTATTCCCAGGGTTGAGCTTAACCTCACAGCAAAGGCAGCATCTTGCTTTCTGGATTTCCAGGGAGACTGGGGAAGCGGTAGCCTTGAAGCTGCTCTTGAACTATGTATGACTGTATGATCGCTTGGGGGCCTGGCTGGCTGTGCTTCTTGTGTTTGGCCAAGTTCAGGCCTGAGTTACCCCCAGCTTCTTGTTTCAGCTGCCTCGGAAAGCTGAGGAGACTGCGGGAACTGCAGTTCCGGATGGGATGATCTGGGCTGGGTCTGGTGGGAAAGCTTGCCCAGCCTTTCGGAGGCTCAGAGCTCGAAGCTAAAATCAAGCCAGGAGGAAAGCAAGTTCTGTGTGTGTTGGGCTGGAGGAGGGGAGAAGGGGATGTACCTGTGCTCCAACAGCTCTGGATCGCACTGCATCCACTGAGCTGTAGGGTGGCCTCATTGTCTTTATAGTGCATTCCTAGTTGTGCCAATTAAACTGTGTTTTATTCCCCAGGAATTCCTGTCTCGGCAGTAGAGGTGTTTGGAAAATAGGCCTTTACAAAAGGAACTTGTCAGACAGGCCTAATGTTAGGTGTCATTGGTCCTTGCTGTGCCAAGTTCCCAGGCTTGCTTCCTGTGGGAAAATCGTGCTCTTGGTTTAGGGTGATGGTGTCTGCCTGGGTCACTGTTTGGAGGCAAGGGTGCTCAGAGGGCCTGGAGAGGGAGGGAGCAGTGTTGCTGTTGGTCTGCTTTGTGTATTATCTTGAAGATGTGCCTATGAAGAAGCTTCCACTTGCCTAGTGCCTTCAGAGGGGTTCAGCCTCACTAGCAACGTGCTCCTTTTTATCCTTGCCTGTGACCTGCAGCCAATGAAGCAGGAGGTGAAAAGAGTCGGGGATGCAGGCGTATCTTGCTGATGCTGATTGACAAAACCATCACGATCCTCTTGGGTTGTTGTGCTGTATGCTGGCATAGGGCAGGGAGAGGCAGCACAAGGTTTTTCTGCCTTGTCTGTAGTGCCTGCAAAGCCTCATTCTGGCTGGCTTGTTTCAGCTAGTAGATAGCCACTTTAATCTGGGCTGCATTCACTTGCTTGCTGATACAGGCTCTTTCTGAGGTCATCAGCAGATGAAGTTGATGGCATCCATGCTTTGCTGTGTGCAGTCACGGAGGTCTGATGTCCTGTGGAGGACAGGGAGGAAAAGTCATATTTTCCTTTGTTGCTAGCTGGGGCTGCTCAGGCTGACTCCAATGGGAGATGAGATTTCAAGTCCCTCTTCAATCTCCCTCTTGGAGATGTAAGCTTCTCTGTGACTTCATAGCTAGCTCCTCTGGCCCAGGTGAAAAAGGAGCCATGCCATTTGAATTTCCTGCCTGGTCTGTTTGCAGTGGAGGCTGAAGGCATATTTTGGAGGGGATATCTTCAGCTGCAGAATGGAGTTTGGCTGTACTGCGTAAGAGGCCCCAGTGGTCTGAGTTGCAGTGGGGACTAGCAGTTGTGTAACATCTTTCACGTTGCGGTACTTGTAATGAGTCATGAGCAGCTGGGGTGCGAGGAAAGCCTTTTCCCTTTTCAGTCTGTGGGGAGGAATGGATCGACATCAAATTCAGGGCAGAAAATAGTATGGAGCAGAGTGGGGCTCTTAATGTTTATGGAGCTGGTTTAGATCTCACTTATCCCTGCCACAACTCAAAAACTGGAGCTGTAAAGCTCATCCTTGGATTCCTTGAGACTACAGGGTTAATCCTTTCTTTTGGTGCTGTAAATGTTTATTTAACCCCATCTCTTGTACCTTGATGGAGTTCAGACGGTTTTGGATGTATGTTGTGCAATTGCCGGTGTCCTGTCCAGGGGTTCTTTATGGCTTGGAGCATCACCAGGATTGCAGTGATCATCAAAGTGTTTGTGATCCTGGCCCTTCAAGTGATGGATGTGGAGGGGACTGTGGGAACATTCCTGTGTGCTGGCTGCATGCAAGAGAAATGTTTTGTCTTGCATTGCCTATCAGGTCCAGAGATGTGAAATCTCTGTAGCAGTCTGTCAGTGCAGCAGAACGCAAGCCTGGGGGAGAGTGACCTTCCTCGTCCCATCTCTTCCTACTGATACCAGTGGTATGACTCTGCTATGGACCTCGATCTGATGTGCTTTCCTCTGGAAGGGCTCTGGCCAATGAACACTTTTGGAAGGACGGCAGTCTTTCAGGCCAGCCGCAGGAATTTGGAGTTAATGATGTGGAGGGAAGGAGGAGCTCCAGCTAAAATGGGAATTGCTCCTTGAAGCCGCGTCCTGTTTGTGTAAAGTTTTTATCTAGGCTTTCCCTGTTAAAAGCAGTAATACAGAGACCTGCTGAAGGCAGCACGTGCTGTTGAGTCAGCTGAGAGCTTGAAGCCTAGGGACTAATCTTTCAGGCCTAAATAATTCAATAAACCTTCACCTTTTCCTCTGCACACAGATTCAGTTCAACTTCATTCCTTTTTTGCCCCTGCTGAAGACAGAAAGCTGCATGCTAAGGCAAGCAGTGTTATTTGTAATCCTCAATATTCTTGGATTGCTGACCTGTCCTTATGAATGATGAATGACTCCTGTGGCATTCTAGAAGACCTTTGTGTACCATTAGGGGCTCTGCACAGTCTGTTTTCCTTTACTGAGCAGATGCAAAGGCTTTTACTTAATGCTCAAAATTAAGTTGACCATGCCTTGAGCATAATGAAAGCTTGCTTTTCCTGCATGGTTGTTGTCTGCATTACTTTGTCAGAACTGTGCGCAGATGAGGGTAGGAATGCTGGACTTGTCTGAATCTGAATGTTTTCTCTGGCCTTTAATATCCTTAGTGTCGTATATGTATGTCACATGGATTTAAGAAGAGGTGGTCTGAGCCAGCTCTTTCAGTCCAGTTGAGCCTAGGTTGACACCTCCTTGCTAGTGCTCGACCAGAGGAGTTTCATTCTAGTGTGTAGGGTCTGGTTGAGACCCTAAAAGTCCAGCTATGGGTTGTACATTTAGCTGCATTATTCAGGTTCATCAGTAACTCCAAGCAAAAGGCAAGTTGGTGGTACACTGACCATGTGAAATCACATAGCTGGGTGGTAATTCTGTTTTATAGGCAGGACCTGTTCATAGTCACTGCTGTAGTACCAGGGCATTGAAGAAACTCTGTGTGCATGTATGTATATCAGTATTGTCTTAGGATTTTGATATGAAGGTAATTACTGTGATAAATCTGCACTCTTTAGGCCAGACTCAAGAGAACGGGTAGATAAATTATCTGAAGCTTTATGCTTCTACACATACACCTCTGTGTGCCCTGCTTGGAGATGGGTCTGTGCAAAGCTGTGCCCATCTGTGTGCAGGGCAGCACTGTGCTGTGGTGTCCCCACCTGCCTCTGAGCCGGCCATCAAGGCCACAGCGTTAATGCAGATCCTGGTCATAAGTCTCAGGGCTAATTAATTATCCAGAGCACAGTATAGTCCTGTAGCTTGCTGCATGGGAGCTGGCAAGATGTGCCCTTGATGTACAGCTCTGGGTTTCTAGGGAAGAAAACATGGGGTTAAAGAGCTGCAGAGCCAGCCCTGCTCTTCTCTGCCTGCACTGCCTGCCAAGGGGAGCTGCTGCTTTTAGTGTTTGGAGTGGCCCTTAATTTGGTTCAGGTATTGGAACAGTGCTGCCTTGTTACGGTTTTATAAGCAAGCCTTATAGGCTGTTTTCCTTTCTGAAAACCTTGGTTTTGCTCCGGTTGTGTTCACACCCCTAATGGGACTGGAGTTGGTGGAAGCCTGGGGAAGGTTTGAGGAACAACTTGGCAGCGGGGTCCGACACTGTTCCTGGGTCTGTGTTAATTCTTTCTTTGTGCCCTGGATCAGTGTCCCAGAGAGCTTCTTGCTAGCAGCCCCTGTGTAACTGGGAGTCTCACACTTCCTCTGTGCCCAGTCCCACATTGTGCTGTGCCTCCAGCTAAAGGCTTGTGGCAGAGTATAAATCCACTTATTTAACAGCCTGTGATGCAGCTGTTTCAGGGCTATTTTAAGTGCATGACAGTGGAATACAGAAGGAAATGGCTGTTGTTGCCTTTTTCCTCTCTGCTGTCTTGCTGGATGAGATTGGTGTCTGCTGTGGTATGGGACTGTGTAGCCAGAAAGGCTGGAAAAGGGGAAGTCCCCACTGAAACATTTTGTTCAGGGCTGGTGTGAAGGATCTTCCAGCTGCATCTTGCTGAGAGCAAGAGGCTGGAGCTGCTAAAAGGGATGTATGTGCTGCTTTTGTCCGCTTGTGGCACTTTGGAAGACAAAGGCATGGAAACTGCAATAAATCGTGCACCACTTTCTGAAACGGGAGGAGTGGAGTATTTCAACCTGGGGAGCCTGGCGCTGAATAACAGCTCCCACTCTATACCATCAACCTCATACAGGCGGTCAAAAAGGCAGTGGGTTGTATGTCATCCTCCTGTCAGGAAAGAAGTTGGCCAGAGAAGCAGTGAGCATCTGGTTCTCATTGGGCTCTGCCTTTGGATGGTCTTCGTTCTTGTTTGTCACATTGTCTTTCTTCCCCCCTCCCTTCCTCCTTCCTCTCTCCTTTTTTTCCCCCCTTCAGTGAGTTTACAAGCCTTGCTGGAATGCACATATGGTCCTTATCATCCCCAAAGTCCCGTTCGTTCGTTCATTCTTTTTTGCTGGTTAGCAGTTTGTGACATCAGGGGCTGCTAGAAGCATTAGTCACTGTTATTCCAAATAGCAAGGTCCCTGTTTTTTTGAAAGCTAGGCAGAAATCCGTCTTCCCTGTCAGTTCTTGGCATAAACGGAACCGTTCGTGCTCTGAGCTTGTGCTGACCTTTAGCCAAACGTTTTGCCTGGAAGAGAAATGTTCATTCCCACTCGGTACAGCCGCTTCGGAATGGTCAGGTTTTGCTGACTTCCCTCTGCCCAGAAGAATGCGGCTGTATCCTCTTTCTCCATCCTCCTGTGGAGCTGCTGCAGCTTGCCAATGTAAGCAGCAATCCTCATCTCCCTGCCAGCCTGCCTTGAAGGAGCAGGAGCAGGAGCAGTGGCGGCTCTTGGCTGTGGGACTGTGGCCTTGCCGCATGGCAGTAGCTCCACTTGCAGTTCCAAGCGGCTGGAAACCAGGATATTGAGTGCTGGATGTCGGGGAGAGGGGCTTTGTGCTTTCTACCTCAGGCCGTGTCCATCCTGGGGGCACTGGGGTTGGGGCAGGCGTATTGCTGAGGTGAATGTTCCCCCGGCAGGTACGGGCTGTGTGTTGTACTGCAGCTGGGTTGGGGCTGGCTGTGATGCCTGCTCACTGTCCCCACTGGCACCCTTCAGTCACCTGAGGGGGCCAGCCTTGGAGAGAGGCTCCCTAACTTGCCTGCACCCCTGTAAGCATGGCCAGCACTGCCCAGACCCTGATGGTGTCTCCCAGGGGAACCATTTACCCCATCTCAGTGGCAGCCTCCTCTGGCTGGTGATTCCCCAGTTCAGCCTCATCGGTCTGTAGAGCAGTGTCCTCTGCAAGCAAGGGCAGCACAGGACCCACACCTCCCTTCCCTCGCTGCTGCTACTAGGTGCTTTGTTGGCCAAATTGCTTCCAGCCTTCCTGCCGTAAAACAGCCTTTTTTGTTGTCCCAGTTCACCATGGTTAAAAGGAAAAGCCAGCACATTTAAGGAGAGGCTTTCTGCCTTCCCTGTAACCTCCGTGGTTACTGAGGGAGGGAGCCAGCTGTGGCAGAGCACTGTTGAGGGTGTCTGTTGATACTGGGAGCAGGGAGCCCTGGCTCCCTGCTGGTGCTGGAGGCACTGCTGGTGGGAGGGTGGGAGGCCTTGGCTGTCCAGTCTCCTTGCCTCTCATGGCTCCTCATGGCTTGCTTGACACATTAACCTACAGGATGGGAGCCTGCCTTCCAAAGGGGTCTGCTTGCCCTGTTGAGAGAGGAGGGAGGAAAGCAAAAAGACCTCCCAGACTTCAGGAGCTTTTGGAGACATCTGCCTGAGTCTGTAGACAGCATGGAGACAGGAGCTCCCCTCCTCTGCTGCTGCCACTGGTGCCTATCCTAGCCTAAACCAACAACCCAGTCTTTCCTTTCTTGATTAAATGATTGCTCTGGGCTATCTCCTTGTGGCATGGCTGCACAAGCCATGGCAAGGAGGGGGAAGGAATTGTTCTTCCTTTTCATGTCCCCCACCATACTATTACTTTTTAAGTTCCCTGTCCCAGGAATAAGGGTTTGATCATCACTGAAGTCTGCATAAGGATGGGGATTGTGGGTGCTGGGTGCTGTGGGTTTGGCTCTGGCGTTGGCACTGGTAATACTCTGTGCCCCAGTTGTCACATTTACACATGGAGAGGGTACGACAGATCCATCTCTTGCCAACTGCTCTTTGCTTCTGTGCTCACTGCTTTCCTCTGAGCCGCTTTATTGTGTGAGCAGACAGGACTATCTGAGGGGCCTGACTTTGGATACAGCACCTGAGATGACTGCAGGAACAGGGGGACATGCCCCTAGTAATAGGGCAGAAATATAGCTGGCCGAAGCTGCTGACAATAGAAGCTTTCATTATTTCTTTAAGGTGCCTCCAAAGCCATGTGGCCTCAAATAACTGAACACTTGCTCCATATTTGTGGTTGAGCTCAGTATTTTGCATACCAGTGCTTTTCCCCGCTTGAATTTGAGGCTCACTTGTTGTTTTCCTTAACTCTTGGGAGGCCGTGTGAAAGTGACCTCCAGCTGCCAGCAGCCATGGGCCAGGAAGGGCTGAAGGGGAGTTGTTTGCTGGCAGCCTTAAAGCAGATGGGGCTCAGCTGGGAGGTTGCTGGGGTTAGGGGAACAGCCATCATCATGGTTAAGTTCTGAGGGAGGAGAGGAGAGCAGACCGGGGCAATCACTGCAGGTGTCCTTGTGGACCCTCTCTCCTTTGCCCTTTGGGAGGGATGCTCATCAAGCCAGGAGAACAGTAAATTTGCTTCATCTCTGATGAGCGACCAGACACCTCCTGAAGCATAAGGATATGGCTCATGGAGAAGTGACACATTGCTAACCATGGGACCTACCTTTATTTCCCCCTCCCCATCTGCACACAGGCAGTGTTGTAATTCTGCGTTGTAGCTGATTCTGGTGAGGAGAGGAAGTTTCCCCTTGCTCCTGCAAGCTCCGCTAAGCCACCGTGGCTTAGGAGGAATGAGCTGATCCTCTCCTTGCACGTGCCTCATCAGCTAAAGTGTTTTATAAAGCTTCATTGAATTCCATCCAGGCAAACCCGCTGTTTGCCACAGAGCATCCGGTAAAGCATGGCTTGACCTAAACAACCTTTGCCACCAAGAGCTGTGCGTGAAGAAAACCAGACCTGAAGCAGACCTGACAGGCCCCTGAGACTGAAACCCCTTTCTTGTCTTTTGCAGAGCTTTCCCCTTCCCCACCTTTCATATTAAGAGCCTTAAGGGTCCTGGCAGTTCATCTCTCTATAGTGATGGTACATAGTGGATTCTCTGCCGCTGGAGGCCTGTCTCTGCTTTACTTACCCTTCCCCTACCCTGCTAGAGTTAAAACCAGCAGCTGTGATAACAGCATCTGAAGAACTGTTGTTGACCCAAGAAACATCAACTGTGGGATGCCTCATAGGTCACTCTGTGAAGAAAAGTAAGGGGATCAGCATCTTTCCCAGTAAACAAGTGTTCCTTTGTTCGTGTTGCTGTGCAGGTTTTGCAGAGGTTAGCACACAGCTCTGGAGGTTCAAATCCCTTCCTGCTCACAGGGGTGGCATGTGAAGAGGGAAGGAAGATTTGCCCTGTAGTATGGGGCTCAGTAAAGGAAGCATGGCTGTGTCATAAGGAGGAGTTTAAAACCTCCTTTTGATGTCTTCAGCTCCCTGACTCGTGAGAACATCTAGACACCCAGGTCTAGCAGTGGGTGTGTTGCAAACTGGCTGATCTTTCCAGAACTCTGGGGAGCTGATCTTGTCCATCGCTCCTGAAGCTGCAAGTAAGGGGAGGTACTTGGCCAACAGTTGTTCTTGTAAGAAGTCAGTGCTTCCAGATACAGTGACTTGTCTGTGCATTAATAAGGCATCCCTTAGGGCTGTGTTACTGTGAGTGACAGCTGAAGAGTTGTTTTAGTCCAGGACTGTATTTAGGTGCAGGATTGGGGAAAGATAGGAGTTGTGCTGAACTCAAAGGCATGCTGAGCTCTGCTCATCTTCTGGGGGGAAATGAGGAATACCCTTGGGAAGAGTTAGGATGATGATTGTGCTTTTCAGCTGGGGTGAAGTGCCTGGGCTGCACTGCTGCCTTCTGTGGCTGAGGGTATAAACCAGTGCTCGTAGCATTGCTCTCCTGGCTTGTTGGGTGCACACAGGGGCTCTGGGTTCATCTCTGTGGAGCAGGAGACCTGGGTCAGCCTTTGACTATGCTTCAGCTGGAGGTTAAGTGGGAGTTTGCAGAGACCAAACCCTAGCCCACTGACTCCTCTCAGGAGCTCTTTTCAGCCAGACCAGTGTGGCCATCTGACTTAGCATCCCATTGTTTTTAAAACACTTCTAGTTTGCCAGACTGAAAGTGTGAATCATTTGCCCGTTCTGCTAACTCTGCACAGAGCAATCATGCTTGTTGCTCTCCAGCAGAAGCTTCTGTTCCATGAGGATAAAACCTAAGGCCACGAACTACTCTTGAGTTTGTAGTTGGTTTCAGCCCTTGCCCCTTTCCCGGGCAGGCCAAGTGCTGAAGGCTGGAGCAGTGTTGGGCTAATAAAGCCAGAACTGTCAGTCAGGCTAATTGATAATTTCAGAGCTTGTGAAAAACAAAAGGCATTGAAAAGCTCAGAGATAGCTTTGTGTTTTCCACTGCTGATGTTTATGACTTGGAGGAAAACAAGAAGGGGGCAGGGAAATGAGAAGGTATGCAGCAAAAATAACTGACACAGATGCAGGAGATGGGGCTGACTCCTGTTCCTGCTGAGTAACTGATGATGAGGCAGTACTTGCTTTCCCAAAATACATCAGAGAGAGAGAGAGAGATGGGTGCTCTGCTGAGAGATGTTGGACACCCACTGCTTTCTGTGAAGCCTGTGAGTCATGGGCACCTACTGCTTTCTGGGATCTGCTCCGAGCTGCCTTCAGTTCATCATAAACCCAACCCACTGGTATTTTAATTGCAAGCATTTGAATTAACCCATTCACATCATGCATAAATCCCAGGGTGGTCTCCCATTGCACAGGGCTTTCCCAGGAAGATCACTGTGGCAGGTAAATGAGGTCATGGTCTCTCTTTATGTTGGTGGGGTTTTTTTACCCACTCTGAGTGAAGGAGGTTACATCTCTCAGTCACCCTCAGCTTCAGTGGTAGGGTGCTGGTGAATAGCTGTCCAGTACATGGAGGGATGGACATGGACAGTCTTGTGTATTGGCATTAAGCCTTCAGACAAGCCTGGTTCAGTTGTTAAAGCTTAGGGATCTACTACAGGTGTCAAGCTGTGTGTGCCAGTATGGCAAAAAGGAGCCCTTTGTGCCATGTGGTGATGTTTTTGCTTTGCAACACTGCCTTTCTCAGAGAGTTTCATTTATTTTCTTCAAGTCCAAGTGGTATTTTCATCCACGCTCAGCCCAGAGGTAATGTATTTCTTCTTGCAGTCCATGGCTGTTTGTGGAGGGAAGTGGAGATGCTCAGCAATTGTGCAGAGCATGAGAAGCCTCCTCCGCTTTGGATTCTTATTTTAACAACCAAAGAGTGCCTTTTTTTACCATGTATGGTTCAGAGCCCACTAATTTTATGGAAAAGAAGCTGGTGTTTCCAGCATCTTCAAACCAGGCTGAAGCTGCCCACGACTGTAATTTAGGTCAACAGTATGGCCTTGGAGGAGTGACTCTGCTGGAAGTGTTTAAGTCTGGAGAAAAGTCAGACTCTTAAGTTAAGAATAACAGATTTTTGGAGGACAGTGTGTAAATACCAGCAGAGCTGCTCTAGATCTACCAAGTTGGTGGTGGGTTTTTGACTGATTTTTGTTTTGTCTGTGCTCACGTATTGACGTAACTGCAAATTACCAGGGAAGAGATAACTGGGCTACAAGCCTCTCTGTGAATCACTGTACAGTTGTTATGGAAAAGTCCTAAATATAATCTTGGAGTTGTTTCAGGTCTCCATTCTGGCAGGTCTGTGCTGCCCCATTACCCTCCACAAAGTGGCCTTGGGGTGTCATGATGTGGCCATGCCGAAGGGTTGCAGCTGGGAGGATAGAGTGAGCCCAAGAGAGCTGCTCGGCCCCCTTGTCAAACGAAGCCAAGGAGAACCCATATGTCACTGTGGGCTGTCTATTCCAGGTGTCTGCCTAAATAATATTTGTGAAACCCTGCGGGTATGTGACACTGAGGCCTTGGAAATGATGTTTGAGTATTGCAAATTGGGATAGAATAATGGTATGTAGGAAAAGCCTGGTGCTGTTCACATGCCTTGGGATTGGGGATGCTTTAGGTCTTGAGCCCCACAGGGGAGAGCTGGATAGAAGTAAAAGGAGAGCATGTTTGGGAGGCGAACCGAAGACAGAAATGTCCTGTGTCTCAAACTCCTGCGATGTCACACAGCTCTGACAGCACTAGGCACAGCCTTCTTCCCTGACAGGGCATCGCAACCCTGCTAAATGCCTTCCTTCTCGGTCTTACAGAATGATGACCTTAGGAACCTGTCCCTCTCTGGCCATGTGGGCTTCGACAGCCTCCCTGATCAGCTGGTCAACAAGTCAACGTCACAGGGCTTCTGCTTCAACATCCTCTGTGTGGGTAAGTCATCCTGTGCCCCGCTGGGCCATCAGCTCACACAAAGGGGTGCACAGGTATCCACAGATGAACACTTTCTTCCTCCTGTGAGGGGTAAGGTCTGAGCCAGTGGGGACCACAGTGGCAGAGAAGTGACAGTTTCTTCCCAGATTTGCTGCAGGGTCAAATCTACTATCCCTCTCTTCCTTTCCTCTCCCCTGTCCCCCAAGTCAAAACATGGAAGTTTCTGGCTGTTAAAATCTACCTTTGGAATCATCCTGTGGTCCTGCTTTCCTCAAGGGCAGCGCATAAGGAACTGGAGCTAACTTGGGAACTCAGTGTAGTTTTAAAAGAATGTGAACTTAAATCTGTGTTTCTCTGGATTGGGTGTTTCTCAATAAATTGCTTTCCTTCCCTTCCAGGCTTTACCTGCCCATCTTGTTATATTCTTAGTTTCTTCAGTTGGAAACAGTGCCATATTTAGTTTCCAAATGATGTACTTGAGAACAAAACCTGTCACCTCTTCTCTGCTGTATTTAATATGGATGCTGCAAGTTGGTTTTATAGCCTGAGTTACTGCATTACTTTTCAGAAGGTGAAATATGGGGACGTAGCTTCTTCTGTTGCTCTGGAGATACCTGCTGTCTTGGTATGCTCTTTGGATACTACACAATTGGAAATCCATTGCTCAGCCCTAGGGAGCTGTCTGCCAAACCAGCTTGGAACCTCTACAAGACTCTCCCAAAACATGGTTCAGTAAACTGACAAAAACGGTGGGGTTTACTCTTAGTTTGGCAGAGCAGCCTCCAAACAGCATTTCCCCATTCACTGTTCGTGTAAAGCTTGCAAGGGAGCATTGTTCCTTCTAATTAGTTACACTAATTAGCTGAAAAAAAGAACCCAACTCTCTGACTGTTATTTTTCTACATTGAATTGAGATTTTTTTGTCTGCAGCACAGGATGAGCCATCTGAAAAGAAACCTGGCAACAAGCTAGACTCCTCTCTCTAGCTTTGCGTGTCTAAGAACGAGATAAGAGAATAGTTGTACTTCTGCACACTCAAGCCACCAACCCCCATGTGATTCTCCTAGCAGCATGAAACCATTTCAGATTCAGCAGGGAACAGCCTGATTAGCAGGCAGCTCTTTGGTCAGAATGGCATCAATTAATTGCCCTTTCCTCTTGCAGTAAATATCCCTCTCTTAACATGGCTTGAGATGTCTCCGTTAATTTGGTCCAGCTCCATTTTCTTTCCCTGTAGAATGTGCTGATCAACCATTTTTCACCCCAAATTGAAACTGCACACAAATTGCTGCAGTTGTGCAAGGAATAGAAATCTCCCCCTTTAATAAAACTCCAAACTTTTGAAACTGGGCTTTGAGAAAGGACCCAACTAACTTTGGCATTGTAATTGAGGCTTTTAATTGTGGTGTGCATGGATAAAATGCTGCAAAGCCCATCTAGCACAGCACTGCATTCCCATCAGGAGCTCATTAAAACAGGGAAATTCAGAGATGAGCAGTGTGTGCCATCAGCTTACGACTGATCCTTCACTGGGGCTGTGCTCTAGGTGGACTTAAATTTTGAGCTATAATGTTAAATGAACTGTTGAATATCCCAGAATCCTAAGGGTTGGAAGGGACCTCGAAAGCTCATCCAATCCAACCCCCCTGTGAGAGCAGGGTAACCTAGAGTACATCACACAGGAA
>JBAFWW010037757.1:5674-31574 GCA_036873685.1 Agapornis canus | reverse complement strand
TTTTTTTTTTTTTTTTTTTTTTTTTTTTTTTTTTTTGGTTTTTTTTTTTTTTTTTAATTCAGTTGCTTTATATATTTTCTATCTTCTCTTTAAAGAAGGGAAAGTATAACTAAAACTTGGTTATGTTGCTTTAGCTAAGATATCTCCTATTCATTTATCCCTCAAACCACATCTCTTGATTCAGTCATGTAGGAACGGGTGAAATGGGAATCATACTTGGGGGATTTAATTGCAGTGCCAAAAGGCACAGAGAGCCCTGGGGATTCAGCACCCTCTTTTAGCCATATGATGTTGACACCAGTGAAATTGGAGAATAATGTATCTGGTTGATAGAACTTGCAGGTCATCTCCATAAAAATCCCCACTGTTTCCAGTTTCATTGAATATTGTACACTTAGGCACTTCTGCCAAAGTTGAAAAGCACTTTATAGGCACTGTGTGGAGCCCTGCAACACATCGTTATGCTAAGTGCTATCTTTATTTAAAGCATTGAAAGGGAAGGAGAAGAGGAAATGGAAGCTAAGAGGGATTAGTGCAAAGAGGACTTACAAAAATACTTTCGTGAGTTAATAAGGAACCCAGCTGACTTCTGTGCATCCTCTGAAGGCATCTAACTCCCATGAATAGACTCCCTCAGGAATTTTTGGAAGTCTCCTGAAGTAACATTGAATCTTTTTAAATCTCATACAGAAGGGTATGTCAGGCCTGAGCCAACTGTGATCAGGGCTTAATGTTTTTACCTTTCATTGAAGGTAAAGAGGACTTGGTGTTAAACAAAACGTCTAAGGGGATGACAATGAGTCTCAATAATCCAGGAGCCCATCAAACTAGCCATTAAGTGTGCTCTGACACGAGAGTTTCCATGTGTTCTGGCTGTCCAGGATCAGTAATTACTTGGTATGAACATGGACATGGGTAGTCGCAAAAAGCTAACATCTTCATGGTGATTTACACATGCCACTCTGTAATGGAGCAAGAAATAACATCTAGCTCATCCTACACCAGCCGTGGAAATAGTGCTGCTTCTTGATATAGTTTGATGCACAGTAGGGAAGGAGCTGAGGCAGTAAAGACTACATGGAAGCCTCCCCCTGAAGTATTGAGCTCTCTGGTGACTCTTTTGTGACAGTTCAGAAATGTTCAATATTTGCAATGCTAAGTTTTTTTCTACTTCTGATCCCCCTATCTCTATGATTACACACAGTCTCTACAAGCTTTTAGAATTAGATGATAGGTTTTAAAATGCCATTGTCTTTTCAAAAATCAAACATCTCCCTGCCCCCAAAATCTCAGCAAGACAACTGACAAATCCATGCTTAGAGGCAAAAGGTGCAGAAACTCAAAAAGTATATGAACAGCACAAAATGAGGTAGGAATTCAATTATATGAAGCATACTACATTCCCTAAGCACAACTATCATGTTAGTTCAGTAGAGATGAGACACTGTCAGAGCTTTTGAAACCTTTTCATGCATTTTACAGTGTGCTGCAAAACTAGCAGGCTTGGCCATAGTGATTCTCTGATCATGAAACAAAGAGAAAAGCAATAGCAGAAATGATGGAGCATTGCTGATACAGGGCTGCATGTAAAAGTGTATGTGTTTGCTCAGGTGTGAATATATGTATCACCTCCCTTTGTTTACATGGATGCTTTTGTTTCCTGTGTTTATACAAGCTTGTTTTCAAGGCTGGCACATCTCATCTTTGAAGATGTGAATCCCGCAAATTCTGTCCAAACACACTGCCAGCAATCCACAGCTGTACACAGCAAGAGCAAGTGAATAAACCAAGTGTGACTGGAAGGAAAGCAATGCTGTTTTGCTCTTGTGCTAGCTTTCTCTTTAGTCTTGTGAAGGACCCAATTTAGCAAAGCACTTTTCTTTCAGACCATATGCTTTTACTGAAGGCTATAGCAGACCTAAAGATAAAGATGTACCTGAATGCTGTGCTGAATCAAGACCTAGGAGGCAAAGCATAACAGACAAAATGTTGATCATTACCTAAGAAATGATGGACTGGCGTCATGCTGATAGAAGTACTTTTTCAGTGCACATAAAACCAGCAGGGATTACAGGTGAGGAAAGGATTTCTGCATCCTATTTCTCACTGATTGAAATAAATGGTTTATGTTTCCAGCAAGTTTATTTAACTTATTCTTTCAAAAAAAAAGCATTTTGTGTTTGAACTGGGTAGGGAAGAAGGTGAATGATCTCTAGTGATACTTCTGCAGGTTCATGGTATCCTTAGTTGTTTTGCCAGTGATACATCTGTAAGTGTGGTGGAAGGCTCTGTGTACTGAGACTTTCCCTTTGCCAAATGGAACATTTTGTATTACAACAGGTTGGCAAACCAGATTCTGTTTATCATTGGAGATCACTGTACCTTGCCATTCCCAAAGTACAATAGCATTTCTGAAACTGGGAAAAGGAAACAATGATCTGGGAAAATAAATGTCTTCCTGTAGTTAACAATTTCCCTTGCAGGGACAGAAAAGGGAGAGCAGAATTTGAATTTGAATGTGCCCCCCTCCACACACACACACACACGAACGCACGCGCGCGCTTATGCACCTCCTGCCAAAAGATGCATCTGGTTCTATAAAATCCCAGATCCTTTTGAATGAACGCAGTCTGAAGTCACAGGTTTGCATAAGAACCAAATCCTCAGCCAGAGGGCTGTGAAGTATCTGTCAGCTCATCAGCTGGGTACATACAGAGCAAGCTATTTAGAGCTGATGTTGCTACTTGGAAGACAGGGACTTGGTTATCTTTTTACTTCTGTGCACCTGTGTCCTATCTTGCTTATTTTTAATGCTTCAACTTGCTTCTACCTTGCCTTGTTTGAGCTAAGAGCAACTTCAAAGTAAGGAGTTAACATGGGAATGCTCTAATCCTTGCATGCAGCAAACTTTTACCCAGTGATAGCACAGTGCTGAGGTGCTATCTTGTGACCTATATGCTGGAGGTCCCTACATGGAAGGGGAGCCTGATGAGAGTCAGGAGACAATTAGTGAGCGAAGCCAAGGGTAGTGCATCTGACCCATCAGACTAGCAATCTGCTCAGAGGTAGGCTGGGCAAGGTCTGCTTTTATGAATGAAGCAATCGCAACACAAGAGGAGCCATATGAAATAACACTAGATGAGATTCACCAGAACCTCCCTCCCTTGTCTCAGGTGACACATGCTCTGCTTTAATTTCTGGTTCAAGCAAACTACAGATTTTGTACAAAAAACAAAACAAACAACCCAAAAACCAACCCAAAAAACAACAGGTAAAACAATGCAGGCTAAGCAAATAAACTTTCAGAAAATCATAGTGCACAGTTGACCAAATTGTTCTGCAAATAACCACCTTTGTAACAGAGGACAATGATATCACCAACTCTCTACCCTTTAAAACAATGAAAGGAAGAAAATAAACTATGCTTTTGATCTCATTGTCTCTAGTTCAGGTGCAAGTCTCTGCAAACTATCAGGAAGTTACTCAGAAGAGATACTGCAATGCCTGCAATGCCAGTGCCATCAGAACCTTCTTAAATGCAGGTGCTGGCCAGCAAACTTGAAATTAAATCCCGCTGTGATGTTCTTTTTCCTATTCCACTGAAACAAATGGAGTCGTTGTTTACTGCTGACTCCTTTGCAAAATGTGGTCTGTGACGGTGATCTTGGAAACGCATCTGTGGGGTGAGCTCTCCTGTTCCTGCTCTGAAGTGCTCTAGCAGATTAAAAACAGTGGGATGGAGAAGAAGAGGTTGCTGAGCAGTTAATGGTACTAGAACGGAGAGATTGCATGTTGTGATGAACACTGCCATAGTTTGTGACCTTGCCTGGTGCATGCGGTGCTGATTATACCAAAGGATCGAGCAGATGTGAAGAAAAATTGAGTTTCATCCTCTTTGGCATGTGGAGGATTATGATACTTTCACAATATAATGTATATATCTGTGTGTGGCTGCAATAATGATGGATTTTTTCCCCAACCAGAGTAACTGTGATTGATGCAGCTGGCTGCAACCTGTAACAAAAACTAAGGTTAATTGAAGCCAAGGGCACAGCAGTCCTTAAGCAGCGTTATTCTGTGGTGCACTCATGTTCTGTCATTAATTTTCCTATTTGTTTGACTTTACAAAAATATATAGAAAAAAATTTGAAAAGAATAGAAGAAAGAGCTCAATTATACCTCTTACAAGGTAGTACTGAGGATGAGGAGGAGCTAAATCACCCAAGTGCTTGATGACATTATGCTTCTGTACAGCAGAACGCCTCCAGGTAACTGGAGAGCATACTGTGCGGTGGCATTTGCTACATCTGTGCTCTTCTGTCTCTTCTAGCTGGTACATTAAGATATTGAGCATCATAACGCTTTCAGGCCGCAGCTATTTTATTACAACAAACTTCAGTCTGAGTCAGAATTTGAACTCCTGAAGCACTGAAAAAATATACAGAATATATTTTTTGAACAAAAAAACATGGACTATAGCCATTGTGCTGTGTAAGAATGAACACATGGCACATCTAGTCTGCACTTCTCTTCTCTGAAGGTGGTCAGCATTGAGAGGAACGGTCAAAGATTCCAGCAATAGGCTGATATGGGAATAATCTGCTTTCCATGTGGAGATCCTAATCTGGTAGAGTTAGAGAGAGCTTTAAACTCATAAAAACTGATGTATTATGAACTTCAAAAGCAGTCATGGGGACCCTGGGGCATTCTCATTCACAGTCTGCTGTTCATGACCACACAGATGTACCATTCCCTTTTGGACATTACTGAAGTTGGATTTGGCAGGATTATGTACTGCAGTGGTTCCTCTGGTACATATTTGTGTTACATAAAAATAAGCCACCACATTTCCTGTCATCTGTACTCCAAAGCAGCCATAAGAGTGGAAGGTGGCAGGAATTTCAACAGTGATGTAAATGAGAACTGATTAAACACAGATATCTGACAAATGGTGTTTGTCTCTGCTGATCCCACCATGTTGCACAAATATGCAAGACAAGTGAAGCTCATACAACATGTGAAATATTACATACTTGTCAGAACACTCCAAACAAAAGCCTACTAGCCTACTCCCTCCCCTTCCAACAAGCAATGCAGTATAAGAACTTTTGCTTTATTATAAAAGTCAACAAGTCAAAAAATATTCATATTCTTGTATAAAACTGATTTACAGAAGGTTTTGCTGGAATGAATGGTGACTGTCAGTACATGATTATATTAGGATGTATATAAAAGAGATTTCATTATGATGTAGTATTAGTGACATAAACTAAATTCAGATTAGAGGGAAAATGGGGTCCCTATGATCCACCTGAATTGACACCCTAACTTCTAATACCTTTGCAAGATTTTAGGGCAAACAATAACATGCCAGGTGCAAAACATACCATCCAATTCATTCAATGAGAACAGCCAAATTACGATGTTTGGCCATCAAAAAATAAATGCGTACACCAAGAAGACTGACAAGTGTCTCTGTACTGCCTACAAGTAACTCCGTATGTGTACTTTTTCACACTTACACCACTACAACATATTGCAAGTGTGTGAGAGAGAGGAAGAAATGGGAGCGGGGGCAGGATTCCTGCATGTTACAGATGCTGCTAACAGCTTCTTTTTTAGTCTTTCCCTAAACCCTTCTGGTTGCTGTATTTCATACATTAGAAAATTTCAAGATCCTTTCCTTGTTATCACTTTTTCTAACAGCTCTGTGTGCCCTGTTGAAACTATTTTTTTTTGGACATATTAGTGCTCTTAAACATGTATTCTGACATCCTTCTTCTGGCTCAACTGCAGCATGAAACTATAGATATAGTGGAAAATAAGGACTTAAAACTTTTCCAGACTTTTGCAAACAGCTAGACTTCTGAAGATGAGGAATTATTATTGCTTTTGGATTATGCCTTTTTTTTGGGAAAAATGAAGCCCTGCCACTATGTCCAGTGTTGCATAGAAGTCTATTGGGTTAGCAGAAAAGTCCATTCCAGTGTTGCATAGAAGTCTATTGGGTTAGCAGAAAAGTATCATTGTCAATCTAGCTAACAAGCAATGGAAAAGCTGGCAAGTAAAATTCAAGCTCCTGAAAATGATTTCTGAATATATTTCATATTCATATTTTTAGTTATTCATTAAAAGAAAACCAGAATGACTGACCAGATCAAAATCCTTTTCACTGGGCCCTACAAAATTATAAAGTCTGTGGTGAGTTTTTTAGTGGAAATGTATCAAGGAAGTAGGAAAATCATAGGCTGAGGCAATGCCTCCCTTGACTGTTATTGTCATGCACTACAGACAGTCGAACAGTGTTCATGTGTCATGTGAGCCTATATATTGTATGGGGATATATTGATAAGGACATAAGACTGGGGCAGTACGTTATAACAGTGAGCAACATGCTGCTTTTGGCCAGTATCAAACAAAACTATTTTATCAGGCATTTTTCAGCTCATCAGTATGACATTACATGATCTAGCAGAAACCATATGGTACAAACTCCTACGCAGTTGCAAAACACTGAGGCTTTAAAATGAATGCCACCAATCTTTTTGCCAATGCTTTGTACTTCTAGACAGGATTATAAAGTTAGCATTGCACAAAAACAGCACAGGGGAGCTTGACTCATTCCAAGCTGTGGCTTAAGAGCATCCTGGGGAGCAGAGGTAAGGTTAAAGGTGATTTTAAGCCAGCTTTATGTACTACTAGTCCTCTGTCAGTTTCCGCCAGATCAAACCCTTGATCTCTTGCTTTCTTTTATTGCAATGTTTTGCCACTTTTAAGCTGCTTCTGCATCTTCAGGTCTCAGGTGTGTTACAGAACATAGTGAAGGGTGAAGTGTATTGTTGCACTCCTGCAAGCTAGATGTCTATTATGTGGAGGCTTGTGATTATGGGAGAGCTAGACTCCATGTTCCAAATGATTCCTTCTAGTGCCCAGGAAATTCAGAAAGAAATATTTAGAGTAGCCTGAAGGCTATTTTAAGTTACACTAGCTGCTAAACACAGCAAGGATTCAACAGGGTGATAAAGGACATTTTAGACCAAGTCCTGACTTACACTTTCTGCAGTGAGTATAATAGAGAAACTGCTAGGAAAGCTCTTCACAGTCTGCGAGTTCACCTATTTGGGGATAAGCTTTCCAGGCCTGAGTGAGGGCAGATTTATACTAGAGGAATAGTGCCAATCTGCACTGTCTGAATGTGGAAAGAGAATAACAATAGCAGAATTATTTAAGGCCAAAGATTGATATTTGAGGCCTAGCTGGCTGGAGGCTGGGCTTTTGATTTTTCATTCATTAAACCAATAACTTAACTAATTTTCAGTCCCTGTTTATGCAACTCAATTGCATGAGTGCTTTACCAAGCCATTAAAGGAACCACCTTATAGAAACATACAGGCAAAATTGTGTCCATATTACTGCACTATGACTCTGATCACAGGCATAACGTACTGAGGATGATATAAAACTCCTTCAGGACTCTCACTGGGGCTAGTAAGAAGTAAAAAAAAAGATAGGATGTTAGGATGTTTAAGGGAAAACCTCTAAGCTCTGTGATTTCACGTGATTCAAAAGCTGGTATTTTGAAATGACACTAGCTGGGTATAAATTGAAGCTGCAAGACACTGTAGTGTGTCCAGATAAAAGCATGCTGCCTTGTTAAATGTACAGAAAGAAGGATACTGAAAAACTTGAGGAAAGAGTTCATGCTATCAACCCTTGTGACTTCTTGTGCTTTCTATCTTAGTGAATTTTTGTGCTTGCCATAAAAAAAATGTTTGTCCTCCACAGTCTGTATGTTGCTAATATGGATGGTGGTGAGGGGCCAAAACCACTCTCTCACTACTCTGGAGGGCAGAGGCTACCCAGTATACAGACTGTAGTCTGATGATACAGGTATCTGTAGGGCTCTGACCAAGAGATCAGTCACAGCACCTCAGTTGAAAGTCTTTGCCCCCACAGCTAACCACAGAGAGGTCTGCATGGGCACAGTCTTTAGCCATGCTGGTTCAGTTTTCACTTAATTTATACATCCATTGAGACTGGTTTGAGTAAGGCCAGGCTACTTTGCACCAAGCTAGGAATACTAGCTGCTGGTAGCACAGCATGACGACATGGCACAAACCTTTTATACCATTTCCACAGCTCCATTCTGTCCAGGATCAAATGCCTCCCCTGTGAATGCCCAGTGGAAAGATATAGTATTGTTAGCCCTCACACCATGCCTGTGGGTAGCCTTTGCTGAGTATACTCTATGCGGCAGGACGACACAGCCCTCCTTCATGAAGTCTCTTCTGTCAAGGGACATGACCTGCTTACAATTGCTGTGCATCCAAAGTCCCACTTGGTCACCCTAGAGGTCTGCAGTGCCTGGTGCCTCTTGAGATTACTCCAGGCTGGAAATGAGCTGCAATCCAAAGGGAAAACTCAGGCCACCAAAGTCTGATTACCCTACTCTCTGGAGAAATTTATTCCCCCTCCTTCATAGTCATAAGGCAAAAACCTTGCACAAGTAGACTCTGAAAACAGTGAAATAAAGGTTGTTTTTCTGGTTTGGTTTGGTTTTTTTATAATCAAAAGCAGTACCACAATGTCAATTTCAATGACTCGTGCTTGTGTTTAATGGCAGGGCAGAACTTATGGTCGACTTGTGCAAACTTACTGGGCGGGAGGTGCAGGGAAGCCTGACCCCGATTCCCGCTCCACTCCGCTCCGCTCCCGATTCCGCTCCCGCTCCCGATCCCTGTCCCGTTCCGGGTCCCGTTCCCGGCCCCGGCCGCCACGCGGGGGAGCTCCAGGCTTTGCAGAGTGCGGTCGGCCCAGGACTAAAGTTGTCCTCAGATGCGGTCCACAGTCACTTGTTAAAAACGAAGCCGGTGTTTTGATGGGATGTGTAGCTCGGCAAATAGCTTAAGGGTAGCAGCGAAAGGACTGGTAATCTTCAAAACATAACAAACCCAACCCAAAGCACCTCCTTCACTGGTACTCAGTGTAAAACACAAATGGCTGATCCTGTCACTGTTTCCTAGTAAAGGATTTAACTGCGACCAAAGAGAAAAAAAAAAACGGGGGGTGGGGGGGGCGGTTAAGCATTTTAAACAGCTCAGCTGGAAGCACAGACATTACCATGAAGTGAAATATTTATAGGAGCTTAATACAGTTTAAGATCATTATTTTCTCTGCCATAAAACACCAAGGCCAAATAACTATTTCCAATTAAATAGCCAAAACCAAAACAACGAGCAGTAAGAAATAGTGGTAGATATGACTGGACTGTGGAGTGAAAAGAGACTGACCATGAATGTGAGGAAAATTATTGTCTGATAGTAAAAATTAAAACTACTATAGAATGAAAAGGCAACAATTTGATAAGAGAATGAGAAAGGAAAATCATACTCAGAATTGAACTTAGCAAATGCTGTTCTCTTCAAATCTTATCCATTAAATGCAAAGCCTTCTGTTTGTCTAGATATACATCATATTCTATCTCACAATTCTGCTACACAACGCGTAGTGGAATGCATCCCTCTCCATTCATCTGCCAAATTCCAACCTTCAGTCAGTTTTCTGTGACATTTCTATACAGAACAAAGTTAAACACATACATTGAGAGAAACACATTCAGTTTTGTCTTTGAAAGACCCAAAAAATGTCTAATCAGGATGTCACCAGGCTGTGACTATACATGTTTTATTGCTTTGGATTTTTTAAACTTATTTTTATCATGTTTAATGTTTTTGGCATCTTAACAGATGACACTGGAGTTGGCAGTTTGTATCTCATTGTCTGAATGGGGGAGAGAGTTAAAATTTCCCTGAAAAGGATGAGGTAATGTTTACAGATTCATAACCAGGCTGTTGCTTGTGCTGTTGTTTGTTCTTCAAGGTTGGGTTAACAGTCTAACTGCCATGGTGACTCTCTGGAAACACAGGAATGCAGAACAGCACAACTGAGTAAGACAGAAACCTTGTGTTACGGGCTACTTCATAGGGAGTTGAAAACTTCAGAAGAAACCCTGCAATCGCAGAGGCTGCATTTATTTTCACATTGATGATTTATGATGACAATTTTCTCACACTTGGTAATGACACCTCAGGTAAACTGTCTTGCTCACAGTACAGAGCTTGGCCGCAATGGGGAGAAAAAGTGCACTGCAGCATCACAGGTAGAACCTGACAAAAATCTTAAGACCCTCTGATACTTTTGGGTGCTAAAAAAGCATGCTCAGAGTGGCTTTCCAAATGACAAATGTTTTCCTGTGAGCTCAGGATGAATATATACATCAGCAGTTATTTTTCAACTGAGTTATGTGCACTGGGACAGTATCTTAAAGGGACCTAAAAAAAGTGGGGGTATAAGCTACATTGTAATGATCTTCCTTAAGATCATTGCATGTAATTACTAGATCTTCCTTAAACATCTGAATAATAAACAAGTGGCCACACACATATGTGCTTAAGTCTATCTGTGTCTCTAAAAACATACCTGTGCATATGTATTTTCATGATTGGGTTCATCTGCTCTGACCTGTGACCACAAGAGCATGCTTTTCATTTTACCTTAAATTAATTATATATATATATAGGTACTTGTAACTGTCCTTTATCCAACAGCCTGATAGCTTTGTCTTGCTATTACAAAAAGAAGCACTCTAATTGCAATTTAGTATGAAAAATTTCACCAACTCCAGCAATGAAAAAGATTTGCATTGACCTAACACTCACATTTCACAGCACTGGTGAGCTGTTTCTCACAGGATCCTGTTCTGGTCCGAAACTGGGATAAAGCACTGCACAGCACTTGCTGCCTGCCATCCCATTTCCCATGGAGACGCGTTCTTTCTCTGCGGCACTTGTAAGGCATGCCTACAGGGTTGTGCAGCCGAGTGCAATGCAGAGAGAGAGCCCCCAGCCCTTCCAGGCACTGGCAGCAGTCCCGCAGCTCCAGCACTGCACTGCATCTTGCCTCATCCGTCCTGCTGACAGGCACAGTTAACCAGCCTGGACACAGCACACAACTGGTACATCTCAGCTGTTGTTGTGGGATCTCTGCCTGGCGCTGGATTCAACTCTTGCATGGGTACCAGTGGGGTCTGGGACCTCCGCACAGCACTGAACCTTTCCATAAAGATGCTCTTATTGCTTTGGTATCAAAATCAACTGCACCACTATCAAACACGGCCTGGGAGAGACATCTGCTATTTAAATGCGTTATAGCAGATGAAAGAAAAAGAAACATAAAACCCAAACACTTCCATTTTTCCTAATATAATCAGTAGTTTTAAGCAGTTTATCTGCTTATTAATAGGAAGGTTTTAAAACATTTTGCTGGAGCTGACATTCTTTAATTATAACATTCACACTGCTGAATATGCAGTCACACCAGCAGAAGTTCCATTGTGAGAGAACGCACAGATTCAATCTGTTTCTTTCTCTGATTTTTCTGACTTGGTTGTATTTTTCCATTCATCATTATTTTTTTGTTTGCTTCTCACATTTCTTCTTAAATGTCTGGTTTTCTTCCTTTTACTCTGTCATTCCACTTGAAACACCAGGATTAGCATGCAGATGTTTTTTTTGATCAGAGATTTATGGGTTTTTTTTTAATCATTCCCATTTTCCACAGTCCTTTGGGTAGCTGGGGATATTTTGTTTGGTTTTGACTCTGTCTCATTGTTTTTAGCCCCTGTTAAATCTGCTTTCCTAGTCTGAGTAACCTTCTGTTACTATTAACCTTCTGTTTGCTATTGTTCTTAAAACAACATTTTAGAAAGCTAACTTCTAGTTAAATAGATCATGGTCTATATCAGCTATGTCAATAATCTAATATTTTGCATATTTTTAGCACTTTGCTACCCGTGAAAGCTTAGGTCAAGGAGATATTGTTTTAGGAAGATTTGGGGAAAAAAATAAAGAAAAAGGAAGAGGTAAGTTTTTATCATGTCTGTTATCTATTGTAAAATTGTGCTGTAATATCTTTAAAAATTGCTTTTATATTGCAGCTAAGTTACAGGACCGACTGAACACAGAGTAGGTGGATAACAAAAGTAATCATAATCCTTGTCAGTAAGAAAGGATCAACATTTATTTATTTATTTATTTATTTATTTATTAAGAATAATGACTTCTTTAAATGAGCACCAGTTGTGATTTTGGCTATCATGTCATCTTCAGGCTAACTTTCACAGGAGCTGAATTATGCTTAATTGTTACAAGGCTGAGAGGAGAAAAAGATGTTCAGCAGCTTAGTCCAGAGAAACTGACCTCAAATGCCGCTTCAGCAATGACAAGCAGAAAGAATCCAACCCAACTGGTACCATCCATGAAACTGGCAACATCCACCTTCATTAAATCTATATTATAAACACTGAAGTGGTTCAGAAATGCCTTCTCTCGAACATTAGAACAGATATTCAATGGATTTTACAGGGCTGGTATTTACATATGATTTTTTAACATCAAGAAACTAAAGCTGGAAGGGGGCAGATGTTCTTCCATAACCTTGAACACTGCCCATTACTACTGCCACCATTACTCTTCAGTGGCTATAGATATTCTTCAGAACTTCCATGCCTGAAGTACCTGCAGAGAGGGAAGCTCACCTATACACCATTTGTTACAAGGGGAACCAGAACTGCTTTCAGTGATGTGTGCTGGGCAAGCTCAGAAAAACCATGAACTTCAGTTGTTAGGGATCTTAGCCAAGTCAGAAGAAATGCCTGCTCATTTTCAAAGGTCATTTAATGCCTAAAACTTGGTTGGTTAATAGTACTCTTTCAGCCAGAATGAGGCCATTGTCCCCTGGTGGGCAATGGCAATTGCATGACCATGTCCTGGCACCCCCAAGGAGTAGCTCTGGAGCAGCTCTTGGAGAGAGGTCAGTTCCACAGAGAGAAAACACAACTCACACAATTTAGTTGCCTTTTGGAAAGCATCTGCCACCACCTCTTCCTTGCAGCATACTTAATTCCTGAAAAGGATTACTGGCTGAAATTAAAAAACAAGACAACATTGATATGTCAATTATCCTTGAAAGTTTTTCTATAAATAAGTAAATGCAAAAATCCATGAATGATGTTTTTCCCTTTTCTTTGTTGCTAAACACCTCATGAAAATGGGACTCTTTTTTTTTAAAAAAAAAAAAACAAGCTATATTTTCTAAAACAAACTACCTTTTCTTCCACAAGATAAAGAAGGAGATTAAGTATTACCTGTAGCTATAATCAGGTTAATATTACAAACCTGTTTTTTTCCCTGACATCTTATTTCTTTTTGCTAAAGTTATTATTTTTTTTGTGACATCACATACTTTAAGTGGAAAGCACAAAATGATTCTGCTCCAGCAGTACAAGCAGAGCAGTAAGAAGGGGATTTTTCTCTCCTGTGCTGCAGTATGTAGCTGAAAATACTTTAGTGGTTAGTCAGCTTTCTTTAAACTTGTGGCAGTTATAAAGCATTTTCCCAACCCTTCTGCATCCTATCATGAATAGACAAAGGCAGAATTTCCGATAGTCCTGCAGCCTCTTTGCACTGATGCAGATGAAGCAGAGGCAGCACAGGCGAGGTATAAACCTCTCCCAAAAGAAAAGTAGGTGTTTGTGTGGAAGTCTAGATGTGTGCTACGAGGGACATGGGTGCATGAGGTTACCAGCAGGATTAACCTAAAACTGCCTCCTTGTACCTTGTTATCTAGTGATTTCTTATCCCAGCACAGCAGTTTATTACAGTAAGAAAACAATTTAGCATCTCTTTGAACATGCCATTATTACTGAACATATAGTAATTAGTTCCTGCTTGTGAAGCAGGTGGACGTAAAGGAACATGTAAGTGTTAAGTGCTACATTCATTATCATTCATCTTTACTTGATAGTTTTCCATTTTATTTAACCACCTGTGACCAAGGCATCTTCCTATCTTTGGCCAAACTGTATATGGGTGAGCCAGTGAGACTACAGGAACAGAGAGGTGAAGTCCTGAAATCTGTTTTGTACCAGAAAGTTGAAGGGCAATTTTGCCGGTATATGTACTAACCTATTGGTTAGTAAGTAATTAATAAATAATTGCAATTAAATTAACTGTATTGCCAAACTTGAATTACTCCAACTAAATCCTAAATTGAACTGACATAAAATATTTAAAATTTTTTTTTTTTTGTTTTTTGGGTTTTTTTTTTTTTTTTTTTTTCACCTTGGTAGACTTCAGGTTTTCAAGGCTTTCTTAACATGCAAAAGCTAGCAATTCCACTTTTTTTAGTGATACTTAAAATCCCTATATAATAACATCTTAACCTTAACAAAGAGCTTTAAGGAATATGAATGCTAAGAGTGAGGAAGAAATGACATGCAGCGGATTTTGACATTAAATAAACATCACAAAATACTAAGCTATAAGGCCCTGATTCATTGCTACTAGTCACATAAACTGGGAAGAATTTCATTAAAACCAACAGGTAAAAACTCAGCCTCCCAAATTTATAGAACTCCATTGAAAATTTTGCCAAAATCTCCAGTGGAGAGGGAAGACCAATAATCCAATCTAAATAAGAGCAAATCTAGGTCCTGGCATTTGAACAGACAGCTTAAATGACAGAAAACAAGGTCATGTCTTCAGCTGTTATAAATTTCATTTGGTTTTACTTTTCTTTTCCCTTGGAAGAACATTGATTTGCCTGTCTGATGAACTGAAACGTAAGGCTGAGCTTTAGGTCTAACTTAGATTTAAGTGGAAGAAAATAGTGTCCGCATGGGATGAACAGCTACATACATTTTAGATGCATATACATCCATTTGTGTAAGGCAAAATCTGTTCTATTTAGGAATGCATGCTATATGGCCTAGTTTTGTGTGCTTGTGCTTCTGTTAAGGTGCATGTCTACAATGCATGAGTACTCCGACAATCTTCAAACCCCAGTGTCCAGGTCTGCAAGCTCTTAGTCAAGTGAGTCACCACTGCCCTCCTGAATAATTTTTCTATTCTAAATATGCAAGTTATCTACTCTGGGGTACGAAGACCTTAAAAGGAAGTGATAAAAAGCACTTTGTAAGAATTTCAAACTCACCTGGGTAAGGATTATTCATGAAAGAAAGGGCACTGACAAACCTCGAGTTACCCAGTCCCCTTTTAAATACTCATCTCTAATGGCTGGTTGCAAAACTTTGAGTGCCTTTTGTCTCCCCTTCCCTATTCCCCCTTTATCATAGGAGATATTGCAAGTTTTAAGATTAAAACTAAGGCCAAAGAACAGATAATGGATAAACAGCAGCAGAGTTTATTCAGCCCACCTCATCAAGCAGCCTAGATCTTATTTAGCATTGCTAGCCTCCATGCCACTTCTGCTACTGGTTCAAAAGCCAGTGCCACTGAAGTTCTGGACAGCTAATGTTATTAATACAACCCTGTACTACTTCATTTTTCTGTATGGAAGGGAATGGAAATACTAGTTTTGCCTACACAGTCCTCTGAAGAGCCATTAGGTCTTTCACCTAATGGTGCTTTTGATGGCTGCCATCTGTTCTAGCTGGGGTTTGAGTAGAGGCATTGAAGATAGAGGGCTTTCAAAAACCTGTTTGTTTGGCAGTCCCCTGAGGAATGCCAGCTATGTTGGTATCAGCATACTGAAAGATGTGTGATACCAACCAGCAAGACAGGTGCTCTCAATGTCAGAGCAAGAGTTTATTGAAACAGAATTGCATGTGAGGGTGAGCTGGGAGGCGAAAATGAAAAATTTCTCTTGTGAGAACTTTCCAACACACTTACTGAACTATCTTGTCCAAGTAGAGTTAGTTAAGAGCTTTTGGAGAGTGCTCTGTTGCCAGATATTCCTCCCCTAGAGGCATTAACCAATCCACTGTATTGTGGGGAAAAGATAAACGTTAAGAGTCTCTCTTCTTGAAATAAAGAGAATTTTAGAAATGAAATATAATCATATTCTTAATAAATTCTCACAATTTTACATTTCTTTCCTTGGCAGTTCCATGTATTTTTCCAGTGCCAGTGTCCTGAATGATAACGGTATAGCATGAACCAGGTTGTCACACACTACTTATCTTGAGCAGCAGTCAGGTTAAAACACTCACTCTTCTGTCCAAAAGAACTGGGTTTGTTATTTTAACCTTTTACATTGGGGTTGTTTTGTTTTGTTTTGTTTTTCTGATAGAGAAAAAATCCCACAGAGAACCAAAATACCCTTTCTGGTGTGATAAGTGACCTCCTTTTCCCTCTTTGCTTATGGCTTTTAAGGAGATCATTTCTACAGAAACTAGGGCTCTGCTTCCTGTCTTTGACGCAGTGTCCCATGCTTCTGACTTTGCATGGAAAGGGTTAGAGCTGAGAAAGCAAAGCTGAATATTTATATTACAAGGTATGTGAGTTGTGCCTAGAGCCAAACAGCCAGAACTTCAAGAAGGCTTGCAGTGTGTAGGTATACACCCCTTTCTGCACCAGAAGGCTGCCTCTGTGAAAAAGTACTCCCTCTCTTTGGCATCATCTCAGTCAGGCACAAACAACACATAGCCCAAATGCTCCAAAGCATCCTCTGCTTTGTGGTAGCAGAGACCTGTTCATCAGCTGGTAAAGGCAATGACAGCTCCTTAAAGTTACTGGAGTTACACATGGATTTACTCCAATTAAAAACTTGGCCCAGGTTCTTTATTTTTGTTCCTTTTTCTTTTTTTTTTTTCTTTTTAATGCATTAGCAGATGGCAAATATGCACTGAACACAGCAAAACTACTGGTTTTTTGAGGGCAATGGTTGCTTCCAATGTTAATTTGGGACTTTCTGTTTATGCAAGTTAAACTGGAGGGACACATTTCAGAGCTGGGTTGAAGCAGCAGAAAGACTCAAGCAGCAAAGTGCAGAGCTGAGTACCAGTAACCGTTTAAAGCTGGAGTGTGGGGATGTAGGGCTAGGTGTCTGCTTATTCTGAAGAGATTCAGATGTTCCATCCCTGGCAGTGTTCAAGGCCAGGTTAGACAAAGCCTTTCGTGGCATGGTTTAGTCTGAGGTGTCCCTGCCTCTGGCAGGGGGGGTGGAACTAGGTGTTTTTAAGGTCCTTTCCAACCCTAATTATTCTATCATTCTACAATTCTAATAGGGAAGGAGCAGATGTTAAGAAGTCACAACTTCATGCATGTGCTTCTTTCAGTCATGTCAAGATGAGGCCACTTGCACAATGTGGAACTCCGTTCAGGCTTCAAACACCTTCACCTTGTGAAGGTATTTGGCTTTACAGTCCACACTCAGGGCAGCTGACACTACTGCAAGCTGATATCTACATGTTCTCCTGGAAATGACCTCCACAAGAAAATTTTAGTGCATTGGTGTGTTGTGGATCTTAACTAGCAATAAGCATCCAAAAGTAGAGGTTTAGAGATGTGTACAAATCAGGTGTTGACAGATGTTTTTCATCTAGCAGTTCTTTTGACACATACCCCATGTATCTGCAAACTTTGGTGTGCTGTTGGAGATTCATGTGTAACAAAGCCAATGTTTCCCACAAAACATAACCTTGCTGCACAAAGCAATCCAGGATCACCATAAAATACTTACTAATCAAGGCTGTACAGGTTATATATAACAAGGCACTAGTTAGTGCCTGATTCAGACTGTTCAGTCACAGAAAAGGAATAAAATGAAAAACAAAGCAAAGCAGAAGACATTTTCTTGGCAAGAGTCCTACCCATAAATACAGTGGAAAGATGTATGACGCTGTGTGCAGAATTCACCCTGAAGACCACTGAAGGCACATATTATGGTCCCCATTGCCCTCCAGGAAATCCCAGTGACTGGTTTAGATCTCACTTCATTTCATCTACTCTCTTTAAAGAAGTGTGATATCCTTATGTTAGGCCTGATACCATGATGTGTTGTTCCTCCACATAAAATATAGCACATTATGATCATTATGATCACATCTATTTTTTAAGAAAAAAAAAAATTCTGAGTCATTTAAGAGACCCAAGAAGCCATCGTGAGTGAAAATCACCTGAGAAAAGTCTGTACACAGAAGACTTTAAAATTGTTCCAGTGGTTACAGAATGAATCATAACATAGTAGGCTTTCAGCTATTATTTTTAATAAGTGTGCTCTAATTGGGCAAAAGCATAGCTGACATGTTTAACTTACACATCTATTAAAGGGTAAAACTCACTTAACTGCTCTGTCCTAATATGATTTCCTGCAAAGTTAGCCGCATTTTGGTCAAATAATCCCACAGCCAAGCCTGATTTCTCTGAACATATTTGCCAGCTGGGACTCTATTAGGTTAGAGCACCACTTCACACAATTAGGACTTGTAGTCACTAATGTTATACAAATAAATGATTATATGTTGCTATAGAATAGTTTTGATAAATAATTCATCAAACAGGTTAAGTATAAACTATTTGCTCACACTGTTGTTTGCTGTGTCACTGGCCACAGAAGTCCCACAGTATCACTCCTCCTCTCTGGCTACACGGCTAAAGAATTTTTAACAGGAGAATGAGGAGATAGCAGGGGGAGCTGACTGCTTTCAGTTCCTGGGCATGTCCACTATTGATAATTTATTCATGCATCTTCTTCTGCTTGGTCCAGTTTTTCAGGTTGAGTTTATTGTTGGAGGTCCCTGGAAGTCAATGGAAGAATATTCATTTGTCCTCTTTGACTGAGAATGTGACTGGATGAAATTTCAGTCGAAACTCAAGAATAAAATAGAAACCTTGAGTGTTGTTAATCCAGAATCTAAGGGCCCTATTCCTCAGAGTTACTGCTCAGCCCCCGATTCAACACAATCTTTTGAACATTTGCTTAAATCCTACTGATTTAATAATGGCCCACGAGCATATGCCAAACACAAGTGCCACAAGAAAATATTCTGACTGCAATTCTCAGAGTTCTTCTAACAGCAGATCCTTAAAATATGAATGCAGCTCTAAAACTAAAATTCACTTTATCACACACAGAAAAGCCAGGAAAATGAGAAATTTTCCTCTGAATGTGTTAATGCTCCTTTTTACTTTGAAGAACCAGCAGTTTTCAGATTATGACTCTAGTATTTTAAAACTTAAAGCCCTCGAGTCCAAGACAAAAACTAAGCTATTGATTAAAAGAAAAGCCATGGAGACATTGAGAGTTCAAATAAAGCAATGAAGATGCTTAAATATCAGCATTTCTTTTGAGCCTTTTAGTGTCCTGGTGACTAAAGAAGCTCAAGAAGACAAAAATAATGTCTCCCTTGCCATGAGCCAGTGGAGCTCATAGCCCCTGGCCAACAATCTATTCCCTCAGCTCCAAAGGCTATGACCACCACATCCAATCCTTGGTGAAATGAGTTAAATCCACTGAAGGGCATCAGAAATGGAAATACAGAGGGGAAAAGAAAAAAAGAAAATATGGCATACAGTTTTCTGAAGAAGCTGAACTTACAGAAGACAAAGTCAAAGGGAAGCATTAGGTCAATTTGAAAATAGATAACAGAGCACATGATTGTTATTACATTTTATTTCAATAATAATAATAAATAATAACAATAGCTTTGCCAAAAGTGGAATAAATTCCAACCTGTTCCACCAAGCTTCAAGGTTTTTGGTCTGATTTCATACTCAGGAGAGTGAGCTAAATTTGGCCAGCAGGTTTACTGGTATCTGCTCCCCATCCTCTTCCCACCTGGTAGCATGCTCCTTCCTGGGCTACCCCTGTTATTGCAAGAAGCAACAGTTCTTGCTCCCTTGCTTCACAGAATATAAAAGCAGAACCACCTCCTGCCTCCTCTCCTAGGAGAGGCTGCCCAGCAGTAACCTAATAAGCAGGGCTGGGGGGATGGGAGGCTTTTAGGAAAACATTGTTGATATAGAGATGGGACTAATCACACAAAGTAAATGTCAGAGAGGAAAATTCCTTGCTGAGAAGGTACACCAGGCAAACCTTGGTGATGTACATCTGGATTTCATTCTCTAAAGTAATGTTAGCTAGACAACACTCAGCTCCTGGTCATGCAGATCTCAGCCTGGCTCTGCAGAGTGCTGATCGCCCTCCATCGCAAAGGACTTTGGGGACAGAGAAAAGCAACTGAGCCCAGCAAGAGACAAAAGCCGTCATTTTGCAGGATCATGGCTATCACATAACGCAAGAGGCCAGTGTGAGGGGATGGGTTACTAAAAGATCAGTACAACAAACTGGTGCCTTCAATGTTCACATAAGCAGTATTTTGGAGGCAGCAATACTACTAATAAAAACAGTAAATAATGAAAATATAAACCTGAGTATGGTTTCTCTTAGATGCAAATTAAGATTCAAATATAAAAATTATAGGCTTCTGCTAATCCTTCTTAGGAAGTCATAAATTGTTAATCATACCTTAGGCAGTGTTGTTTAATACCAACTTTAATAAAATAGCTGCCTGAAGCAGAAAGACAGTTGGGATCCTGACTCTAAAACTTTGGTAGCCTTATCCACATTTTTGTAGCCTGAGGCTTTTACACTACTATTGATACCAGCTCCTTTGAAATATGCTCATTTTTTAGGCTGCTAAATTATTAAATATCTTATTAGTAGAAAGATTAGATGGAAGAAAAGTCATCTCTGTATGATGGAAAATGGATTGGAAGAGGAAGGGAAAGTTGAGGGAATATTTACATACAAGATACAGCTCTGTTGTTGATATGCAGAGGTAATCTATAATACATAATTCATTTAAGAAATGAACCCATCAAATTACATCACAATGTATGACAAATTGATACTGTTGAGCTATCCTACAATAAATTACATTCTCTTCTCTGTCAAGAGAAAAAAACTTGTTTGAGGCTAAAAAAGCAATGTCACTACAAGGTTATTTTCCCTGTTGTTCCACAGGATTTGTCTATCACACAAAATGTCTTACATTTTCATCATATGCTTTGATGGGGGTATCAAAATTTCCCTTGTATGGGATAACCACAAAGCCTGCAAAATTATAACTGCTTTGAAAAATTGCAAGAAAAGTGGAAAGGGAGAAAAAGAAGAATTGTTTTTTCCCTTTTTGTCACTCAGGTAAGCAGATCTTTAGACTAAAAGAATAAGAAGTCATTTCCTCAAGTGCAATACATTTTCACTGTCTGTCCAGAGCAGCTTGTTAGCATGCTAATTGTTTAGTTTAAAATGCAATACAGAGCACAGTTACTACTTTGAAGTGCTTATGATGTCATGGATATTAGCGCATTTTTCTTAATTACACAACAGGACAATCTTTCCCCACTTCAACCTACAATTTCTGTTGCTCTGATTGGTTTCTCTAACTAGCCAGAATAATCATTTTGCCACACAGAAGCAGATAAGGAAAAAGAAAAGTAAACAATTTTAAAACCCATTTTAATGTAATAACAAATTGGGAGCTGTACTTTGTGTTAAATTAGCACTACAAGCCTCATATCAATTCAAGGCATGGTTCCTTGTTCGTTACTGCTTAATTAATCAGTCCTGTTTCCATCTAACTGAAAAGTTTTCTCTCTCTCCACTATCATCTCTAATATCTCATTTCAAGCAGCACATCAAGTTAATCTTGCTTACTTTAGCAACTTATATCTAATGGCTCAGCTCAGTTATTTACAATAACTCATCCTATCCCAGCTTGCAGCTGAATCCTGCTTGGTCTCATTGCTCTGCTGAGCAGAGTCAACGGTAAATCAGCAGTGCAGAGAGAGCACATCCAGCCCAGTGACACTTCATGCAAAGAGAAAAACCGAAGTCCAACAACAGACTGATGTCTGCTCAACTTTTGGCTTGCTAGCATCTTTTGTCTTCCCAGAGGCAACATGATGCTTAGGGACATGGTGGTGGACTCAGCAGTTGTAGTTAACAATTGAACTTTATGCTCTTAAACATCTTTTCCAACCTAAACAACTCTGTCATTTTAACATGCACAGAGCTGAACGAAGGATCACTGTCTTACAGGACAACAGATGAGCATGAAATAGTCCAGCGGAAAAAGAGAACTGTGTAAGGGAAGGAGAACATAGAAAGTTGGGTGGTGCCTGAAAACTTATCCTATTTACCCTTTCTACAGAACATTCCATAAATAAAGTTGGGATAACCACGAGTCCTGCATTACCATCAGTCATGTATATGAGAAAATACCAAACCTTCCACCATGTCAACTTTGAAGGAAGTGAAGAAAGGACCTTGAGGCATCAGGTAGCTGAATATCTCCTCCCTGTACTTACCCCACCATTCCCAGAGCTGCAAACCACAGCTGCTGCCATAATCCAGTATCTTCTATCACCACGGTAGCCAAACACATTTAATCTGAGATTTAAAGAAAGACCTCTGGTCTCTGGTGTTTCAGATTGCATCAACCTGGCCCCAGTCAAACCCTGATGCTGTGGTAGCTGGTAGCCATCTAGCCTATGTGCTTGCCACTGCCAAATTCAGCCTCCAGAAAGAAGTAGGTTTTCTGGCTGCCTCCTGGGTCTGGGATGTCTGCCCACATCAGGATGCCTGTCACTAATCCCCCTGCACCCTCTCAGCAGCAGCATTGCTCCAGCAGCTCTGTCCTCTGGTGACCCACAGCCTTTGAGATGTAACAGATACAAGCTCAGGTCAGGGCTGGAAACTAAATCTGCACTTGAGGTGCCTGCATCATATGAAGGCTAGTTTTAATAGCAGCTTGACCAAACATAAATACCTGAGTAACCTGAGCGTTTGCTTTTGCTCATCCAGGATTTGGGGTATTGTTGCAGCAGGAAACAAGGATGTATTTTATGTATTTTAGGTATTTTAGCTTCCTAGATTTGCAGCAAGCAGCTTCTGACCTCACATTTACCAGCCTGGTTGAAATTACAACCTGTTGCTAAGGAAAACTCTGTCATACTTTAAAGTAACTATGATATCAAGTATCTTTGAGATATCTGACAAATGAATTACAGTAGATTGATGAAAAGCTGCTTCAGAAACCATGCAAAAGACACCCTAATGTGTTACATTATGATAATACATTTCATTATAATAACAATACAAATTCTGCGCTGAGAAGAGAGAGAGCTGGGTTTTGTGCTGCTTTGTGTTTTCGTGGTTTTGTTGGGTTTTCGTTTGCTGGTTTTGGTTTGGTTGGTTTGGGCTTTTCCTTTTTTTTTTTTTTTTTTTTCCCCCAAGAGGAAGGGAAATCCTTTCTACAAATCAGAGTGCACACTTCTGTTTCTGATGGGAAACACTGCTCTGAAAAGCACCAAATTTCAAAGCTGCTTGAGATTAGATTGTCTGCAGAATTGTGCTGATGGTTGTAAATATTAATAAATAAGATACACTAGGCCAGCTTTTTTTCTCAGATGTTTATGCACTGCACCCTTTTAAGTACATATGCCCTATAGATACTGGCACCAGAAGGAAGAATCTGAGATAAGAATTGGCTTTTGAGATGTAATGCAAGGTGACACTTGCACAAAGATCCTCCTTCCATGTTCCAGCAGACCCAGCCAGCCACCAAGTGACAATCTTGGTCCAGTCCTGTACATTCCTGCTGCAACTGCCCCCAGCTGCTGATGGGAACAGGACAGCAGAGAATCCCTCTCAATGCTGCACAAATAAGCCAGAGCTATGTTGCTAAAGGGGCTTCAGCGGGAAATGATGATCATTCCTTACATAGTTTTTTTTCATACCCACAATTCCTTACACAGATTTGTTTAGTTGTGGGGTGTATTTTGTTTTGCTTTTTTCCCATCCACACTTTTCCTAGTCTAACTATTTAGTGAGACTATACACATTTTTGGAGGACACAGTTTGGTCATCATGGAAATAATTGCTAAGTTATAAACCCTTCCTTGCAAGTTCCTGACATCTTGATATAGGAAGACACTTAAGTATTCAACCAGTCTTGTGGACTTGAGTGCAATTTATTGGTATGTTTAAATGCAAACTGCTCTGGGACCAGGTATGATAAAGCAGAGAGACAGAAGAACTGCTTTGTTTATAGCAGAAACGACTTGGTAATTATCAGCAGTGAGAAGTGAAAAACCTTAGCAGGGCATTCATATTATTTAGACTTAAATGGAGTTTAGATGAAATACAGAGTTTTATAAACCTGGTTGGCACAGCATGAATTGCTTAAAGGGATATGGCTGGTGGACTTTAAAGTTGCTTCTGCATCTTTTTCCCTTTCAGCAGTGACAGCTAAATTGAGCACCAATTTCACAAAAAGAATTTGCTCCCTAAAAGGGATTCTAACTCTATATATTCCTGCTCTGTGATCTGCCAGAGCACTCATCGCACTGTGAAAATGAGGAAATAGGCTCTCTTGAATTCTTGTAGTGTTCGATCAGTTTGCGAGGCCAGCTCCATAAGGAGAGGGGCATAATAAGTGGCACTCACCTCAGAACCTGGTACTGTTTGGATGTAACCCTGCCATATAATTTATAGATTTCATTTGTCATTTTTGTGATTATTTTTCTACTTCTCCTCTATATATTTATACCCATGACAAGGGTATTGGTGTACATCATGTCCTTATTCAAGTAACTTCCCTTTGACTCACATTCTTATCTATGCACTAGGAATACTACCCCTTAGAAGTTTACAAAGCAGGGGTGCTTTAAAATTAATTCATACAGCCACGGACATGAACAATGAAGAGTGTGGTTTGACCTCTGCTGCCCCAAAGCACAGGCAGCAGCATGAAGAAAAGACAGCCTTTAATGAGACTTTTTATCCTTTTCTCTCCCACAGGCATAAGTAGGTGGGAATGGGTAAGGCAGGAAATGGTGAAAAAACAACTGTGGCCAGTGCAACTGGGCCAATGCAGAGAGGAAGGTCATCACCACCTTGCCTGGGGACAGCTCAGATTACTTTCTCCTGGGAATAAGATATTCAGTCTTGTCCCAGACGTCTCTCAGCTACCCAGCCTCCTACTTCCCCTCCACATAGAACAAGGCTGAACAAACAAGAAAAAAAAACATCCAGAAAATCCTTTGGGGAGAGAGTGCCAAAGTAGCTGCAAGGAGTCCTTGAGAAAAATAATTGGCTTTCTTTTGGATGAAAAAAAGAGGCCCAAATCTGATTTTTTGTCCCACTTCCATTCTTTGATCAGCTCCAACAACTCAAGTGAGCAGCAGAGAGGCAGGAGGGTTGACTGCAAGCTGTACTTGCTGTAAGATCCTGGTTTAGCATCCCTGCTGTGCTAGGCTTCCTCAGGTGATCTTGGGCAAGTCACTTACCTCCGTTGTGATTTGCTTCCCTCTGCTGTAAAACAAGGCCAATTACACAGGACAGTCTCACAGGGGGCACATGTGGTGAAGATGTAATTTTTAGACATACTTCAACAGTTTTTAGTGAAGGCCCCATGTTGATCAACTATGCCTTGTCCCTTACTTGAAGCAAGACTCCTAAACATCCACAGAGTATTCCACAATGATAGTATTATTTTTGTAGCAGGATACTATAAGTTATTTCATTTGCTTTTTGTCTAGGAAGATGTTATTTTCAAATAATGATTGCCAAGCTAATGACTCCCTAAAGTTACAAACCAACAGGCATTCAAAGAGAATCAATTCAGCAAGGAAACAGATTTCACCTCAATGCTTAGGGCAAAACTAAAAACAACTGTGCTTTTAATTATTTTTGTTAATTGATTGGAACTGGGGGGTGGGGGAGGGAGAGGAAGGGGGGTTGGGGATGAGAGGGAGGCCACTCAGATGGCTTTTTAAGTGAGAGGGCCTTCTCTCAGGTGAGAGTGTCAGTACAGAGCTTGGCTTCCATGCTGCATGGTGTCAGCACCCAAGTTGAGACCCCCCAGGTGTGACTGGCTCTTCTATTACCCCACCAACTGACAGCCAGGAGGGGTCTGAATACCCATGACCTTCAAGAACGCAAAATGGAGTTATCAAAAGCAAGTGCTTTCTTTGAGTTTGATCTTACCCTTCACACCAAAGCAGAGCTACATGCTAATGATCGTGTTGATTAA
>JBAFWW010037756.1:0-21845 GCA_036873685.1 Agapornis canus | reverse complement strand
CGCCCCGCGGTGCCCAGCGTAGGGCGCGGGGAGCAGCCGCACGCTACCGTCGGAGCCGTTATACTCAGCTCGCGGTGCCGCCATTACAGGAGGCTCTCACCGGAGGACGCAGTCCTTCTCCCCCAGCACGGCCCGGGGACGTCTGCCGTCCCCTCCCGGCGCTGTTCGCACCCCGCCGGCTCCCAGCGCACCCTCCTGATTTTACTGGGACAGGGGGAGAAGCCAGGCTGGGGGTTCTCCGTCCCCTGCTCTCTTCCCCACCAGGGTAAAGGTGGCAGCTTAAAGGAAAGGAGTGAATGGGAGCAGGTGGATGCTGGGCACAGCAGGCAAAACCCCTCCTTGCCCACCCCCCCCACCTTCCCAAGTGCCTCTGTATGACCTGTACAATGTTCAGGATGGTGGAAGGCAAGTCGGTGGATGGTAGATAACGTTCCACCTACCCCAGAGGTCAGAAAGGCCTAACCCCTGCATCAGGACCACCTCCATGCGGAAGAAATGATGTGTTACAGGGTCAGGTGATTCTCTTCTGAGGGCAACAGAAGGTCCAGTATGTTGGACAGACCCTCCTCTTAGAGAAGCCTGCTGCCTCCCTGGCGCCTGTGTTAAGGACATCACTAGGAAACTTCCTAGCCTGGTATGGCCCTCAGGCTATTACCCCATTACTGCTCTTTCAAGTGAGTGGTGATGAAGCCACAGCACAATCCAAGGAGATTATCAAGAGACTTCAGGGCCTTGGCACTGTTGGTAATCTGGAACATAGGTTATTTGTAACTCTGTCATTCTAGTCATAGTCAGTGTGTCCAGAAGTAACAGACCCAGTCTATTAATACCTAGCTCTGTGGCTGGCGTCACTGCCACATCTTTGGGGTATTCAGTAATGGGATGGCCTACACAGCACCAGGCCTGCTGGCATAACGTGGGATTCACCTTTCTCAGAGGTGGAAGGGGTCTTTGTTTACAAGCTAGTGGGGCTGATAGATAGAGCTTTATACTAGACTTAAAGGGGGAGTGGGATAATACCAGACAATCTGTCTGATGACATGCCAAAGCTAGGGGCTGGCAAGGACCCTCAGCTTGTTGCTCTCAGACATGCTGGGTACACTGCAGCACACTTTAAGTCTTACACACATGCTTAAATAATAGGAGCCAAGAGGAAAATACCAGGCAAAGGAAGGTGACGTGACCCAACAGTCCAGATAAAGTGCCTCTACACCAAAACCTGCATCATGGGCAACAAGCAGGAGCTGGAAGTGACTGTGCTGTGAGAAAGCTACAACCTGGCTGCCCATATTGAAACTTGGTGGGATGAACCCCTCCAGCAAAATGCAATGACTGTCAATTGCTACAAGCTGGTCAAAAGGGACAGGCCAGGAAGGAGGGGCAACAGTGTTGCTCTCTGCATCTAGAAATGGATAGATTTTGAAAAGCTGTCTCTGAAAAATAGCCACGAGCAGGTTGAAAGCTTATTGGTAAGAAATGGAGACCAAGGCAACAAAGGGAACCTTGTGGTTCTGCAGGCCACACTGTCAAGGGGAGCCTGTGGACAAAGCCTTCCAACTCCAGCTATAGGAGGCATTGCACTCACAGCCTTTCATCCTCTCAGGGGACCTTAACCACCCGAAGAGCTTCTGAAGAAGCTGCAGGCAACTGTATGGGGTCTGTGTGGCAAGGGCCTGGTAGTGGGGAAGGGGGTTACAGGGTGGACTCTGTAAGAAGCTGCCAGAAGCCTCCCCCATGTCTGGGACAGCCACTGCCAGCTCCTCGTGTTGGAGAAGTTTGTGGGCTGTTTCCTATGGGATGGAGCCCATGTCAGAGCAGGGAAAGAGCGTGAAGAGTCCTCCGGATGCCAGAGCTGTGATGAACTGGCCATAACCCCCATTCCCCATCCCCCTGTGGCAATGTGGGAGAGGACGTAGAGAAAATAGGAGTAAAACTGAGCCCAGAAATGGGGGGGAGGGAGGTGCTTTGAGATTTAGGTTTTATTTCTCATTATCCTACTGTGATTTGATTGGTAATAAATTAAACTCATTTCCCCAAGCCAGTCTGCATTGCCCATGGCAACCGGTGAATGATCTCCCTGTCCTTATCCTAACCAAGGAGCCTCTCATTGTATTTTCTCTCCCCTGTCCAGCTGAGGAGGGGAGGGACAGAAGGCTCTGGTGGACAGTGGGCACCCAGCCAGGATCAACCCCACACAACTCCAAGAGACTCCTGGCACGCATGCAGGGTAACTTCTTAAACCACATAACTGCCAGCCCTATACCTGAGGGAAGTGATACTGGATCTGATGGTCACCCACCCAAGTGAGCCAGCTGGTGACACCGACACTGGAGCAGACTAGGCTGCAATGCTCACACACTGGCAGAGTTTGCAGTCCTGAGGGATACAGGTCAGGCAAAGAGTAAAAGTCAGGACCCTGAATTTTAGTAAAGCAACTGCCAGCTGCTCAAGGGATTGAGCTGTATGACCCCCTGAGACACTGCCCTCAAAGATAAGGAAGCAGACAGAGCTGGCAGGTCTTTTAAGGATGCTTTCCATAGAACACAGGGGCTCTCAATCTCCATGTGTGAGAAAGGAAGGCAAGAGTTGAGACCTGGTCAAACTAAAGTGCAAGAAGGAAATGCACAGGCAGTGGAAGCAGAGACAGGTATCCTGGGAAGGGTACAGGGACACTGCCTGGCTGTGCAGGAATGGGGTCAGGAAGGCCATGGTACAGCTGGAGATGAACTTGGCAAGAGACAAAAAGAATAATAAGAAGTCTTCTACAGGTACGTCAGCCAGAAAAGGAGGGTCAAAGAAACCAAAACCCTCTTGATGAATAAGACTGGTAAACCAATAACATAGGGTGAGGAGAATGCTGAGGTACTCAACAATGTTTTTGCCTCAGTCTTCACTGGCAACCTCTCTTCTTTAAATTAAAAGAGGGTGGCCTAAGGAAGAAAGGTTTTAAGATGATGGTGGTGAAGAACACTAGCACAAGTTGCCCAGAGATGTGGTAGATGCCCCATCCCTGGAAACATTCAAGGCTGGGCTGACTGTGGTTCTGGGCAACCCAATATAGTTGAAGATGCCCCTGCTCATTGCAGGGAGGTTGGACTAGACAACCTGGAAAGGTCCTTTCCAACCCAAACTATTTATGATTTTATAACCTCAATCACCCTGCCACTCTGTGGTGTGTGTGCCTGTTCCCCATCAGTCTGACCACATTATCCTGTGCGGGGTTTGACCTGCAGGATAGAGCAGAACTGGGAACCACTCTTGAAGTCACACCACCTCTCCAGTGCAAGGCTGCAGGAGATGGGGGCAGAGGGCAGAGCTGAGCATTCACAGCACATTTGTGATGGCACAGCTAACACCAAACCAAGCAGCCAGCTCAAAGCTTCTTTACAGGATGCGTATGAGCTCGGGAGCCTGTGACTTGGCCATGAGTGACACTGCCAGAAGCAGAGATGGCATGGAGCGGCTGCCACCGACAACCCTCAGCCAGAACCCCCATCCTCACAATTTGGTGGTAACTGGGATCTGTTACCACCCTGGGATGCTCCTGGCTCCCACAGCCTCCCCAGCTCTGTATAAAGGACCCCTGACCCCATCTTCAGTGAAATGGGCTGCCTACTTCCAAGCAGCAGAGCTGTGGCTGAGTTGGACCATTTTGCTTTTGGGGGAGAAGCTCAGGTGGCACCATGTATTCCTCTAAGGAAGCTTTTCCACCAGCAGCAGGAAGAGCAAGAGTTCCAGCCTACACTACTGTAAACCCTGCGGATTTGGAATAAAAAGCAGCACAGAACAGGTTAAAAACCATAAAATCTGCTGGAGGCATCTGCAGGACACGCTGCAGCACTGCACACACACCTGGTGAAGGGGGCCCTTTCCACCTCCCTCAAACACATGTATCTTTGGGGGTGATGGCACAGAAGGAGCTTCTTCTAACACAAGCAGGCTTCGAAGCTCAGCCTTTCCCTGCCAACCCAGGCTACACACAGCTTAGGATGATGCAAGCTTCCCACAGAGATCTTCAGGAGACCTGCTCAGACACCAAGAGGGCAGGACTAGGAGGGGAGATAGCCACTCAGGCTGCCTGCAAGCTACCTAATGCCCATTTTTATAAGCTACATGAAACAACTCTTCTGCAGCATCTGCAACCCAGAGTGAGGAGTTGTGAGAGCTACTGCATGGAGCAGCCATCGGCAGGCAGGAAGTCGTACACGTACATGGCCACCGACTTGGACAGGTAGGTCATGGTGCCGAACCGCCCACTTGGCGCGCTATCGTACAGCAGGCTGCAGATGCCTGTGGTGGGATCCCTCTCCAGCATGTGCTCGTCAGCGCCCAGGGCTTTCTGGATGTTGGACAGGGAAGGAGAAAAGAAGCATCAGGAATAAGGCAGTGTGATACACTGATGGTGAACAACGGGAGGAGTATGCTGCATACTTGCTGTGCCCTATAAACACAATGAGAGCAACAGGCAGGACTGTCTGCATGGGTGACTGCTGCTTGGCTGCAGGGAATGCAGCCAGCGGCCCTGGGTGCAACCTGTGGCTCCTGTGTGAAGCCTGGCCCTTACCTGCTCCTCATAGAAGAGGTCGTTGGCCATATGCAAGATCCTTTCCACAGCTATGATGCCACCGATGGTGTGCACCTCCATGTCCACCAGCATAGTGAGCACTAAGATAGCCTCCACCAGCAGCTGCCTGTACTCTGGCTGGGGCACACGGTTGAGGACTGACTCCACATGCACAGCAAACTTTATTTCCCCAGGGGTCATCTGTGAGGAAGGAGAAAGAAAAGGCACCTGCAGCACCCTATTGCCAGCAGAAGCCCTGAGCAATGCTGGGTGCTTGCACAGGGCAACCCAGCACTAACCCATCTACCCTACTTCCCCCTCACATAAACCTCCTACCTCTCTGGTTGTTGAAGAGGGGAGAACAAAGCCCTCCACAGAAAGGCCATGGCACTGCAGGACAAGGAGAGACCACGGTTATGGCACTGAGAAGCACCTATGCTAGAACACATAGGGCCAGTCCACCAGCTCACTCCCCCTTTTGCACTGATGCACGCTGCCCACACACCCTAGCTCCACCTCCTAACTCCTTGCACAGCACTGCTCCTTTCCCACCAGTTCAGCATCAGCCAGAGCACACACACCACAGCCCCCCGGCCCTGCACTCAGCACAGGGCTCTGCTCCCTGGCTCACCATGCCAAGGACAAGCTGCGCCCAGAGCTGCTTCAGCTGTGGCTCCAGCCTGCCCCTGCCAGGCTAAAGGGTAAAGCCAGTATCCATTACTGTGCAAGGCTCAGTACAGTATGAGGTAGGTCCTGTGTGCCTATAAGGCAGCTTTCCAGGGCCAGCCTGTCCAGGAACCATCCTCAGGTACCTGGCAAGCTGCCCTATCAAGGCTGGTACATGGAACCCACAGGCTCGCATGCAGGAGCCAGCCAGGCACCCAGCTCACCTTCTGCAGAACCTTCCAGACCTTCTGGTAGAAGCCCACAGGGACACGGTTGAGAGCTCCATCCAGTCGCCGTCTCCGCTGCCACTGGCCCTGGCGGCTGTCCTTGCTGACCTGGTCTTCCAGCATGCTTGAAAAGGAGCCCTGGCCCAGCAGCTCCATGTGCCCAGGAGACTGAGTCAACACAAGACAAGGACCACAGAGACTGCTATAGAGCAAATACCCACAAGAACACACCCTGCAGCTGCCCAAAAGCTCGTGCTCCCCCAGCCTGGTTTCCACCCCCTGCCACAGCAAAGCTACCCTGCAGTACTCCTAGCACATAGCTCCTTTGTGCAGCCACGAGCAGGTCAGACCCACACGTGCTGCCAACAAACATCAGTTACCAGAGAGGACTTGAGGTCAGAGTCCCCGGACTGCAAACCTAGGGGCTGGAGAAGAAAGGGAGACCAAAATCAGACCGTACTGGAGCAAGCAAGCCATGATGGCAAGCAGAGCAGCAGCAGCATGGACCAAGCTCAGGTCACAGGGCAATTATCCCAGGGGCTACACTTAGCTGGAGAGGCAGTTTCAAAGGGCAAACCTGCAGGAAGTTGCATGTTAGCACCAGAGGGGAAGAGCTGCAACGCGCAGGGTGGCTGCAAGGCCTCTGCACACTGGTGCTGCAGTGGCAGCAAGCTCGTGCTGGTGGGCACAGGGGAGCAGGGCTGCTACTGCTCTGCTGGCTGCTGGCATAGGTGGGGGTTGGTCTCAGGCAGAGGGGGGCCAGTAGCAAGACCCTCTTCATCACATACATGGTCCCTCTTGTAATGCCAGGTTTCCCATTGCTGCAGACCAGAGACATAAACCTGCTGCTACAGCCTGGTCCCTGTAGGCCGTCTTTTTGGGTCAGGACTTGTCCTGGACACATGCTAGGCTACAGAGGAAGTCCCTGTAGCTGGGCAGGAGCTTCTTCCTCCAGAGAATAGCTGAGGAGACTATGGGCAGGATGCAGCAACCACCAGTGAGCTATTAAGACAGGGCCACTGCTGGTCATTGCACTACAGTAATATCACCCCATCCTACTCAGCAAGTTTTTAAGGGTATAATAGAGTCTATTAGACCACAGCAGCTATGGAGCACAGATCCCATCTGGTTCTAATGAGAACACACAATCTAAAGAAGGCTCCTTCCCTGCCAGCCCAAATATGGCAGATCTCACACAAAGGGGGAGCTCCCCAAAGGCTGTGGGGCAGTGCCAGCCCTGGGCACCACAGCACGGTGAGCAATGCCAACCTTTTCCCAGGGAGCCAGCCTCCTTTCCACTCCTGAACACAGCAGCCCTGCATCTTCAGAGGAGCAGCCAGCTCACTGCTGGAGCAGCTCACTCAGGCTTGCTTAGGAAAGCTGGCTAATTCATGCATGCTCAAAAGCTGCCCTGGTGTGTGGTGTAACAGACAAAAGCTGAGGGTGCAGGAGGACGAGGGGGCATCACCTTACTTCCAGACAGAGACTGCCTACGCTTATCCAGCTGCTGCAAGAGAAGAAGGAAATGACGTTTCTGCTGCTGGAAGAGGCCCACCAAGACACCAGCAACGCCTGGGACGCTGCGTGGTCCTTCCCACCCCTGCACTTCCCAAGCACTCCTGTGCTCCCCCTGTACTGCTCACTCTACCAAAGAAATCCCAAGTCCCATTAAGAGGTTTGGTCCAGTTCTCCCCACAGGGCAGGGCTGGAGCTAAAAGCAGATCCTGGAAGCAACTGTAACCTCTCTGAAGCCCAGCAGCAAGCTCCCTCCTGCTTCCCCATCAATCCTGCTTGTCCTGTAGCTGTTCCTAGCAGGAACAGCCTGCAACACCTGCCCTCACCTGCTTGATCTCACTTTTCAGCCTGACGATGCCAGAACGCTCATGCTTGGTGGCCCCGACAGCCCCCACCTCACAGATGGAGATAGCAGTGGTGAACGATGAGTTGACTGATCGCACTGGAGAAGAGAGGCCTGGAGTGAGTACCATGGCTCAGGGCACACACATTCCTTGCTTCTGCTTGGTCACTGGTACCTCTGCACACCCTCACCCTCTATCCCAGCCAGCACCAGAGATCCCTGAGCACAGCATATAAATGCTTCAATTTAGGTCACGCTCTGCACCAGCACCCAGCTTTGCCCAGAGATGCTCTTTCAACCCTGCTGAGAGACTCACCGCTCCTTTCCACCCCAAACTCCTTGCCAGAGAGGATGTGGTAGAGGAGGCTCTTCATGTCTGATGGGCTGAGATTCATCAGGTTCTCAGTGGCTTCCCCAGCTGGAGAGAACAAAGCTGGGATGTCACACCCCACTTCACAGCCCTCCTGGGACATGTCTACCCTGCACACCATTCTGTCAGCAGGGGAAGCACCGGTACAGGAGCTGATCCTCCAGGGACATACACTAACTCCAGGGTTTGCCTACAACAGGAACTCTTCCCCACACCAGCCCAACACATGATTAAATACAGACTGAAGTGAAATCACCCCACTGTGCCTGAGAACAGTCCCTGGCACTTTCAGTGCAGGGTCTTGCCCTGGAGCTAAGCTGCCCATTTTTAACAGCACTTCTCTTCCCTGCTGATAGGTCCCAGTTGCAGCAGCACCCCCCAAGCCAGACGCTGTCCCCACTGCACGTACCCGAGCAGTGCAGAGAGTGTGCCAGCTCCGTTGCCATCACCTGAATGATAAGTCCGATGCGAATGCGGAACATCTCAGCGAAGAGCACGGGCTGCGTGCGCATGTACATGGCCAAGTATACCATGATCTCCTAGAGGGGAAGGGGCAGGTCACTCCACTACTGTTCAGCAGGGAAGACAACCCTAGGCCAGGGTCCTCTGTTACCCTGGCCCATCACCTGGGTGAGGATGGACACGCTGAGGTTCTTCTCGCTGGCTTCATCAATAAGGCGAACAAGCTCCTCATAGGGAATCGGGCTACGGAGGGAGCAGAGAAGGTGAGAGGCAGCAGAGCGAACCCTGTGTCCCTTCTGGTCTGCACTGCCCAGAGTGGAGAGACAGAAGCTGGGGATGGCCACCCAGAGCCACTCCTCCCACAGGCTTCCAGGGCAGCAGGTCTGCATCGAACCCCAGGCCAACACATGCCAGGAGGTAGAGGCCACACTCACGCGGAGATTGTCTTCTCACGTGGCTCCGGGGGCAGCCCCACTGTCAAATGCTTCTGGTGAGACAGGAGGTCAGTACAGGCCTGGGGACAAAAAAGGTCACCCCGGGCATCACCAACAGCTCAGAGCTTGGGCCTCATCCCAAAACAGGGCAAGACAGAGCAGATGCAGGTGCAGTTTGCCTGCCCGCTCTGCAGCCTCCTCCCCAACAGACCTCAGCCAGCCAGAGGCCAAATGCATGGCTGTTACCTCATCCAGAGCTTCCACCTTCTTCTTGAGGATGCCAGAGATGTAGCGGATCAGGGCCCACTGGCGCGTATCCCCCACCCGCACGTACAGCTCAGTGAGGAGCTCCTTCACTGTGGGGCCAGGCTCACTGTCAAGCCCCGTGTGCCACTCGGGTCCTCTGCATTGAAGGAGATTCTGGGTTGCAGCCTGAAGCAGCCTGGGCTCTGCAGATGGAGATGACTGCACGGCTGTGCTGTGCTCTGCTCAGTGAGCCTGCAGCACTCAGAGCTTGCCATACTTGAGGATGTGGAGCATGTAGAGAATGTCCGCTTGCTCCTGCAGTGTGGGGCAGACACGCAGCTGGTCCACCAGTGCCTTGCAGTCTACGTTGCCATCCTCATCACGGGGTAGGTTCATCTCTGCATAGAGTGTGTGGCTCTGAAAGAAGGGAGACCCATGCTCCTGGTTAGCACCACCAGCACCCCACACCAAGAGCAGTCTGGTTGTGGAGCTGAGGACATTTACCTGTAGACATTCCCCCTCACCAAACACTAACCCTTCCCCCCCATGCAGCCCCACAAAGACCCTCTGGCTCCAGCTGAAATGACGGCACTGCTTAGCCAGCCTGAGAGGGACAGGGCTCACCTTGCCATCCACATCATGCTGGTGGGGTGAACCCAGCAGTTTGACAGACTGCTGGGATGCCTGGAAGATCTTGCTGGGGACATACATCCCAACATCTAAAAGAAAACCAAGGTTGGTGCAGACACTTCTCAACCCCAACACACCTCACATCTGACACACTGCTCCCCTGTCAGCCCCTGCAGAGAAGTGGGCCGTGGGAGAAGCAGCTCCATCCCAGCATGCTAGAGGAACACCACAGGGAGCTGTCATTGCTTATCATTCAAAATTTTCCATAGGGAAGGCACACACACCAACTTCAGGATACTCCAATGGCCAGGACTAACATGATGGGCTTCTTTCCAGCCTACGGGGCCCAGGCATTGCGCAGCTGGGAAAGCTCCCAGAGCACCTCAGCCTTACCCCTGGGCTTGACCAAAGGCACAGAGGGTGCTGGAGTTACTCACTCTGGATGTGAAGGTCCCTGGCCTTAGATGCCAAGGACATGAGGTCACGGGTGGTGTGGACGGCAGCTCGGAAGCGGCTCAGGCCTCCCCGCTGTGCAGTGGGAGGCAGGTTCACCTGTGGAGCTGTGTGCTGCAGCAAGTGGTCCAGGTACTGAGCAACCTCGTCATATGTGTCTGCTGAAGCGGAGGCACAAGAAGGGGCTCAGCTGCTTTGTGCCCCAAGCCCAAGAGAGCTCCACCTGCACCTCAGCGAGGGCGAAGCTTTGCCAGCTGAGCAAAATGACAACATGGGGCTGGTGCCTGAAGTCCCATGGCCACAACACGCCTGTTCCCACCCTGCTCCGCTGCCTGGGACACTGGCTGCCAGCTGGGCTCCCTCCGAGTCCCACCCGTATGAAAGAAGCGATGGAGATGCAGCATGCCTTGGGCCTGAGACTGCACAAGGACGGCAGAGCCTGCCCCAACCCCACAGCGAAACCCTCGTGCTCGTTCCCTCCAGGGATGACAGGGGGAGGCACAGCCAGGGGCAGCCTGTCCACGTGGAGCGCTTGGGAACACCCCAGCACAGCAGGGGCCTCATCCAAGCAGGACTCCAGCATGGGAGCAAGGCAGGACGGGTTTTACAACACAGTTATTTCTAATTAGAAATTACTAGTTATTTCTAATTAGGAGTTAGAGAAGGAGCTACAGCTCCTGCCTTGCTCTTTGTGCAACCTACAGCAGCTGCCATCACTCCAATGCCACAACAGGAGCATGAGGGCCCACCGCTCATTTCCCGCACCATGGACGAGGGTGCTCAGACGCCACCTTTCAGCCATGAAATAACAGTGATGGGCATGTCCCAAGAGGGAGATGCCCCATGCAAAAGCAATGCAGCACAACTAAGAGCTGCTGAGCGCTTCCAGCCATTGGGGCAGGGCAAAGCCATGCTGCTCTCCAGCTGGCAGATGAACTCTGTGGCATGTCCTTCCTCAGGAGGTGAGATATAGACAGCATCAGAGGCCCACATCACAGCATTCCCCATTCATATCTGGCAGGGATGCCTTATGACAGTGCCTGAAGGAAGAGTCCTCCAGACACCAGGCTCAAGAACACCATCTTGTCTGCCTGCAGCATCTGACCACAGGGAACACTTAAAATTAAGCATTTTGTAAGTGCTGTAGAGAGGCTAGGCAGGCCCCATCTCCCCTTGGGGCTGCAGAGAAGCAGACACCTTGGAGAAGCCTAGGTGCAGCCTACAAAGGGACTTCAGGCAAAGCAAAAGGAGGGCAAGAGAAGTGAGTATTCAGAGTCACAGCAGTGCAGACACTGGCTGCAGAAGCAGCAGAGGCAGAGCAGACTGATGGGAAGGCTGGGAAGATGACCAACACTAGGTCACACAAGAGGATTCACCCAGGCCTGTTTGCAAAGGAAACTGCAAACCTTGCACCCCACCATGGTCTCAGGACAAGATGGATCCGACAAGATGGATCCATCATGCTGTGGTGGACCAAGGCTCTCTGAGGCACCATATCCACAGCAGCAAGACCTCAATTTGGCACCCACTGGAGCAGCCCTGCCTAGAGAGGGTCAAAGGCTTTGGGAAAACAACACCTGGATTGCTTAGAGACATGGTGAGTCTTCCCGACCACCTCGGGCACCATCCCATCGCTTTCTGCACAGTCACTGGTGTACCAAAGATCCTCAGCCCAACCTCCTGAGCAGCAGCAGGTTGCCAAACCTGCCTCTTCCCTAAGCAACAGCCAGACCAGCTGATTCCAGAGCATCTTCCATGCTCTCCATGTCCACAACAGGTTCAGCCCTGGCTGGCTGGGAAACCCCTTGGTGAGGCTGCATGAATTCACCTGGTTCCATCCCACTGGTGTCACCCTGAGCATCATCCAGACAAGGTTATTGATGGAGGGTCAGATGAGAACAGAAACATGGTGAACACCCAAGTGTACGAAGAACATGGTGGCAAGTGCTGGCAGGGCGGTTGGGTGTTCCGGGTTTATGGGTGAGTTTGGCATTTGCTACACCACAGCAGCAACTGGCCTTTTCCCCCTTACCATCCTCTGCTATCTGCAAGCCATGCAGCCACTCCTCGGTGTCTAGCTCCTCAGAGCTGCCAGTGCTGAGCTTGTACCTTTTGGCAAAGACCTTACCCTCTGGCCCAGGGTCCATAAAGCTGAGGTGCGTTCGGCACGACGTTGTCAGGAACTCCGACAACTTACCCGTCTGGATCCTGGGCGAGAGGAGGGAAGGTCACACAGAGAGGAAGGGGGGAGCAGCACCTTTGGCTTTGCCTTCTGGATACAGGATAGGCCCTTTGGCAGGGACAGATGCACTTGCCCAGGAGTGTACTATGCCCCCATGCCTGCTTTAGCTACCTGCGACTCCTCCAGCCACAGGCAGGCATGAAAGGGCTACCCAAAAGGAATTGGAGGGATCCTGCAGCCATGTGTTTGGTGGCATAAAGAGCTATGAACTTTCTCACATCTCCTCTGTTGGGACTGTAGCCCAGGGGTGTACTTACAGCCTGGCACACCCCAATGTATTCTCCACAGCTTGTTCCCCAACAGCTGATGCTCAGGCCCAGAAGGTACCCTCATAAACAGGCTCTTGGGGGCCACCAGCCCTCTCCAAGAAGCTGCACTCACCTTGCACCACCGAAATACCCATCCTGCAGCTTCCGCAGCATCACCAGCACTGTGGGGTGCACACTTTTGCCAGATTCATCTGTTGGGGACAAAGACAGAGGCAGTCAGGCTCTCCCACTGCTAACCCAGTGCAGCTCCTTTGAGCAGCAAGCACTTCACAGGATGCTTCTGGCTCCTCCATCCCCACCATTACTGACACAACTGCCCACCCACTTCCTCCTGCATAGGCTGCTTCCCAGGGCTGCTCTAGCCAAATGCTTTGCAAGGTTGGAGGGTCTATACCAAGCATGGTGTGGGAGACGAGGAAGGTGATGGTCGGCCGTCCGGTCATCCTCCAGCGGCTGCAGAGGTACGAGAGGTCTGTCCTCAGCATCTCCACAATCATCCTGTTGTCAAGAGCCAGGTAGAACTGCTGCTGGTCTATGAACTGAGAGGATGGGAGGAGACATGAGCAGCTCTTCCTACAGCCACCTTTACTGCCACCCACATCTTCCCACAGGCACTCAGGCAGGCCAGCCACACAGTGCACCCAGTGATCCCCTGCGCACCAGCAGCATCTCCCACCTCACCTGGTAAGCATCAGTAGAGCCTAGAAAGGCACCCTCAGCCCCCAGAGCAGCTGCTGGCCCCTAACAACTACAGCTTGTCACATAAGCCTCACACAGCTGCCGGTCTGTGCTGTGCCCATCCCAAGCAAACATGCATTTCCCACAGTGTCAGGCTTGCAACCCGGCTCATCCCTGCACCATGTTGGACACAGGGGACAGAGGGATCCCTGTCCTGCCATCAGCCTTTTCCTAGTGCTCTTGTCAGGGTAAGCAGAGATTTCCACCCAACACTGATCACTGGAAGGCTGAAACCATCTTCTCCCAGCATGCACGTAGCCAGGACCACCAACTGCTACTCCATGCCACATTGCTGGGGCTGCTCCAGGCTGTTCAGAAGGTGCTGGGCAGCCCCTGAGCACTCAGCCAGTGGGGAACCCTCCTGGCTACTTCCAGATGTCCTGGCAGTGGGGAACGGCACCCACCTGTGGAGTGAACGTAAAGATGTTCTTTCTGATGTTGTAGAGCTTGGAGGTCCCAAGGACACCCATGTGCCGATAGGGCCGTCCTGTCAGGCACATCTTCTTGTTGCGGCCTAGGGGCCAGGAGGAGGACTTTTTAGTGAAAACCTCTTCATGAAAGGGATGCAGCAAGCAAAGGCAGGCTTCTGCGCTCCCAGCCAGCAGGAAACAGCTGGTTTGTGCTTGGGATACCCCAGGACCTTGTGTTGTGCTGGCATGGCTCAAAAGCACAGTGATGCTCTACCCCACAGCCCTGCCCAGCGGCTGGAGACACCAGGCCCTCCCCAAAAACACTTGCTGAAACAGAAACAGCCTGTCCTGGCTTCCACAGTGTGTCACACCTCTGGGTTTTGGGGTATGTTGGAAGCCAGGGCAAGACCAGGGGTTCCCTCCTGCACAGGGCTGGTTCCCCAATGCCAAGAGCTCTGTACACATTCCCATTGCTCCTGGAATTACCCCCAGAGCCCAGGATGGTGCAGCAGCAGCATCACCCCTTGCTCACGTCAGCCCTGGCACATGCTGAGCTGTTCCCCTGCTCCTTTTGCCCATGTTACACTTGGCATTTTGGTGGCTTAAATTAGCCAGCGTGCACAGCCTGTGGTGGGTCAGGTTCTCCCTCTGGCCCAGGCAAGGTCTCCAGCTCCACACAAGCCCCGTGCCCAAAGTGCTGCTGCATCAGGGAACAGCCCTGCCAACCCTCCAACAGCAGCCACCTTGCCTCAGCTACAGGCTCTCAGCAAGCCAGGAACTGCCAGGGGACCTTCTCTGGGGTCTGGCTTGCTTCCCCCATTGACATCTGGGACACATGAACAAAAGCTGGCTCCTGTCCACACCAAGTCCATCCTATTACCGCTGCCTGTCCCTGGGGTGACTGTTCAACTGCAGTGCCAAAGCTTTACCCGTTTTAGAATTACCCTGCATAGCACTGTCTGCCACCTCAGTTCCCCTTGGGCCCAAGTTCCCCTTTACCAGACCAAGGAAAGGGTAGCAGAGCCACCATTAGCTAGGCATTGACGAGCAGCAATGCCAGGGTATGGGGCAGACCCTTCTGCACCCCTTTTTCTGCAGGTGCAGGGAGCCTAGCTTACCCAGCCGGGCGTAGATGTGGCTAAGGATGCGAGCAGGCTGCACTCGGATGGGGTAGACATCTGCCACAGTCTCCACATCGATGTCCTCCTTCCTCAGGGCAGCCTTGATCCCCTCTGTCTCTGCCAGGATGCACACTGCAGAGGGAGGAGGACATGTTCAGTGTGGCAGGGGCACCAGAGTGAGGAGTGCTGCTCTGCGCCTCTGGGGACACGCAGGTGCTATGTCACATAAAGGCAGCTGTCTGGGGTCTCTTTGGCAGCCACTTCCCACTGCAGAAGTCTGCCTTGCTGCTCCTGACACTCGCCCCACCCAAGCCTTCCATCCTGAGTGGCTTTTCAACTTTTTCAACCTGTCTGCAGAGGAGGCTGTAGCCAGTAGTGCTCCCCTGAGGGAATGCAGGGCAGAGCAGGACTTACACCCCATCTTACACCAACCTTGCCAGGGCTGAGACCTGCTTGCACTGGCAGCCACCCAGCCAGCAGAGCCAGCCCCATGAACTCCACGCAGGCAGAGTCCCCAGGCCTGCTAGGCACAGGAGTTTGGAACCGAGACCTTTCTCTCACCTTGGACCACCACATCAGGCTTGGGGACAGTCGCAAACCGGCGGTTGAGGGGATCTATTTCACCAGGAGCTAGAAACCCCTGAGGAAAAAGAGGTATGAGGAGACCAACATTTTATGTGCAGGGTAAAGGGGGCGATGCCTACAGACAACCCACCTTTAAGAGGTCCTGCAGGTTGGAAGTGACAGGTTCCCCATGGTAGGTGGCACAGGGTGGCAATATTTGCCCTTTCAGAGCTCAGAGCCTAACCTTCAGACCCCCTAGCACTAGGGATAAGCATACCTCAGCCATCAAGCAACCGAGGATGTAGAGGGACTGCCCCCACATGAGCGGCAGCTTGCCCATGGGTATCCTGTCCACAGTGTGAGGGTTCCTGTACTCCTCGTCCACCTGGAAGGCAAGCCAGGAGGTCAGGGAGGGATTCACACACACAGGATGCTGTGAATCATCACCATTGCATTTCAAAGTCCACCAGTTCCTGACTTAAAATAAGAACCCATGAAAGCATTTGCCACAGAGTGCCCAAAACCTCCCAGCTATGTTCTTCACACCTTCTCATGATTGCCCCAGGCACCTGTGCCAGACATCACATCAGCTGCTCAGTAGTTTGGTTCCCAAGATGCTGAGATATCCCCCTGGAATGGCTGACATTCCCCAGGAGCACTGGAGCAATGCTCTGAATGCTACAGCACCCAGGCACCAAGAGGCCTCTCAGCTCAAGCTCACATATCCTCAGCACCTCCTCAGCCCAGGTCTGTGTGCCCTGAGCTATCAGAGGACTCAACTCCAGGTTGCACCCCGTCAGCACACAACTTGTGTACAGGGGAAAGAAATGCTTTTGTCATTTTTTTTGGGGGGGGGATGTGGTGGGGTATCAGGTTGGGGTGGGTTGGTTGGTTGGTTTTCTCACGGGGTTTCCAAGTGCATGGAAGCCACCATGTGTGAGTTAACAAACCGTTATAACCTGATCGTCCTTACCTGATGATATTTCCACTCCCACTGTAGCTCAGGACCACTCACCTTATCTGGAGGAACACTGTACAGCTCCGGCACCAGGCGTACCCCATTCTTCCCCTTGATGAGAATCCCCTCGAGGGCTTCCCGGTACTCCTGCACCTGAAAAGAGAGGAAAGGGGGTCTGCCTTGGGCATGGCTCCCTGCACACCTCCTTTGCCAGGGACTTCTTTCCAGCAGCATGGCAGGTCCTGCCTCCTTTACCTGCTCCATGTTTCCACTGAAAATCCCATCGATGATCAGGTATGCCCAGAAGAGGGGCCACTCGCACTCAATGTTTTCAAACAGCTTCAGCTCTGCAGGCTCGTAATAGGCGCGGTTGGGGTCCTGCAGGGAGGGTGCCAGTGGTGAGGGTGGTGGGTGGCAGGATGCCTTCAAACAGGACTCCTACTCCCCCTGATGCCCCAACCTCAAAATGCCCTCCCAGTGCTCTTCTGCAGATGATGGCTGAGAGAGACAAAAAGCAGCTTCACCTCCAAGCTGTGTTCTTGCCATCAGGCATTCTCTCCCAGATCTCTGCCCTACTGCCACAGGGACTCACCCTGCCTGGGCAAAGGGAACCTACCCTGTTCCCAGGAGAGCACCTCAAGAGCCCTGTACAAAAGCACAACATCTGCCTTGCTGCCCTGGGGACACCTGCATCCCCTTCACCTTGCCTGCTGTCCCCTAGCGCCTTAGCCACTGCCTCTTCCAGCATCATCAGTGCTTGGGTTCAAGAGCAGGAGCCCAAGCAGTTGCCTTTCTGCCAGCAGGTAGGACTGTAAGCCTGGCACAAGGGAAGGGGTCAGGATGGAGACCTGCCTGTGACGAATCCTCCCACCTCAGATGTGTGTGCTGTAGTGCTCCAGGGGACCTATGACCACCAATCTTCCTTGCTGCCTGCTTTAACTCTGCTGCAAAGAAGGGAGATGGGTGGCCTTAGCAGACTGTTGGGCAGAGAGCACACAGGGAGCGTGTGTATTCTATAGTGCCTGCACAACGGCCACAAGCTCCCAAAGTCCAGTTTGACTCCAGGCAGCTGCAGTGCCTCTGCAGGCAGCACTGCCTTTCCTGCCCCTCACAGCTCCCCAAAAGCAATCCATGGCTTTGCACTCTGGCAAAGCTTGAGCAGTGGAAAAGTCAGACTGGAGATGCTGCTGCTCTTCCCTGGCTCTGGAGAGATGCAGCCACACATGCTGCCTATTATGGTCAGGTCTGAAGAGGCACAGCAGAGAAAAAGCATTTAGAGACACACATGCCCAGAGGAACCTCAGCAGATAACGGGCCCAACGGGGGACGATTTAAGACCCTCCAAGTACCATTTCCTGGTTCTGTGGTTATAAAATCAGGACATTGCTTGTAAAATTTTCCTGGTTTCCCGCCCCAGAGCAGCAGGAGAAAGGCTCCACTTGCTCTGCTGAGAGCCAAGTGTGGCAACACACAAGCTGCCTTCTGTCCCAGGAGAGGCAGAAGCAGGATTGTGACTTCCATTGCTGCTGCAGAGCCAGGTCCCAAGATGCACACTGTGCCTGTGCAGTGACAGTGACTGTACAGTGTTGAGGGAGGAACACTGCAGTCACCTCCGGAGGCCTCCAGCCCTCACTCAAGACTTGTGCAGCCTGGAAAGAACTGGGGAAAGATCCCACCATGGCAGGGCTCCCCCACAGGGCATAGTCCCATCTTCCCCAAGCCTAAGAGATACATACTGCCAGGTCCCAAGATGCAGAGCCAGCCTCTGCCCATCTGCCATGGGCACTGATGGTATGTATTACCTCTGCAGTGGGCTCTGGCAATTTGGGAAGCCTTGACCAGACCATGACACTGCCTGAGGCTGCTCAGGGCTCTCATCTTCCCTGCGCTCCTCACCATAGCCTTGACACTGCACCGGGGGTGCTGCAAAGGCAGCTCCCACTGCTGATGCCTGACACTGCTGTTCAGGGCTGAGCTCACTCACCTCTTTAGGGGTCCTGTATCCATCCCGCAGGAAGCGGCAGCAGCCATAGCGCCCCTGGGAAAGAGGGAGAGTAGGGTTTAGCAGGAGGAGGAACAGCGTCAGACACCTCATACCTTCAGTGTAAAGCAGGGGTGGTCCTCCTCCAGCAAAATACCATCTCACTTGCTCACACAGAGCTTAGGCACTATGACCGCAGCCTAGGGCCACAGCACACAGGACTCACTTGGCACACCCTGGCCACGAGTCATAGAGACTGGGAGAAGACACGGCCCAGCACCTCATCCCTGAACATGTTCTTGGGGAGAAAAGGGCTACAGCAGTTGGGACTGCAGCTGTCTCCTGGGGAGCGCAAGACAAGGGAACAGCCATTCACCTGCAGCTTCGTGATAATCTCTTGCTTGGTGATCTCCACCAGCTCACTGTCCTCCACAGCGAATGCTGGGTAGGAGATGACAGAGAGCACGCTGGCATCAACTTCCTTGGATGTGGAGGCCCTAGGCAGCATCGAGTGGAGGATGGACTGGTTGGAGGGGAAAGCAGGGGTGCTCAGGTTCCCAGGCCAGGCATCATCCACACCGCAATCCCAGCAGATCACAGTTCATCTTGCGACTGTGTAAAGCCCATGCAGATCTCACCTGGCAATGCTGGACCTCATCTGACAGCACCCTTATCACAGACTGTGGGCCTCCCTTTGCTCCAAAGAGATCCAACTCATCCAGTGCCTCCAGGGCTGCCTGCAAGCAGGTGAGAGCCAAAGCAGCAAGTCCTGCACCACGCTGCTCACCTGAAAGCACTCTCACCCTGTGCCAGCCCCTGACTGTGTGTCACACTTCCGAAATTTAAACAAACGAAACCCCTGCTGTGGCTGCAGAGCACCCCACTAAGAACATGACTACATCTCACAGGCCCTGGACATTTCTGCCACACACCCCAATTAACTTCTAACTACTGGTTCAGGCACAACTTGGGCAAGAGGTACAGTTTTATCCCAGCACACAAAGTGAAAAGCTTTCCTCCCCAGGAGCTATCACTGCCTGGGGAGTTGAGCTTCAGTAGCTCAACATGCCCAGCCTTCTCTACAAAAAAGCAGCATGGGGTCACAGGTGTTCTCTGGCACCAGCACCTCTCCCCCAGCTCACCTTGGCCATGCCGACAGAGCTAGCATTCAGCTCAGTGATACCCTGGTTTGTCTTGTCTCCACGCTCCCATATCCCAAAGTCCTGTGCAGAGGCAGTGGCACGTTGGAGTGGGCAACAGTTCACAGCATGCCCAGAAAGACTTCAAATCCCACGCTGCAGAGGGGCCGACACGGGGGGGCCATGGCCCGTTTCCCAGTTAACTACGGCTGACGCAGCCAGCGGGGCCAGGCAGCAGCGCCTCAGGCCTGGGGGCCAGTGGGGGCCAGCAGTGGGGCAGGTTCTGCCCTGCTCTGAGCCCTTTCCCGGGCACGGTCCCACACCTGGTGCTGGAGGGCGCTCTGCTGCGCACACCCAAACTGCTCCGGCCGCGCACTGCAGCGGCAGCACCGGGCACGACCGACAGCGGCACTGGGGGGCTGACCCCTGCTGCTCCCAGCAGGTGCAGTGGGACTCTGCCCACTGGAGCCCAGGAGTGACCCACAGCTGCCCCTGGACACCAGCCCACCCCCTGCACCCTCTTTCCCCAGCAAGGGCTACCCACCGCAGTTTTATAGGCTGCTTCAATGTAGAACACGAGGTTCTGGATAAAGTTGACTTCATCCAGGCTGTGTATGATGTGGAGGCCTGAAGCAGAGGGAGCAACTCACATTAGTCACCCCAAGCCCCTAACCAACCCTAGGAAGGGGATGCAGTGACCCAAGCTGGCCCCTGTGCTCCTCACAGCATGCCTGCCCCAGGGGAGCCACATCCTGAGTGGCTTTCATCCTTACTCCCACCCTGCTATGGAAGCTTTGAGGCTTCAGGCAAACAGGGGCTCTTAGACAGGCAGACACCAAGAGGCCCAAATCCACACTGGGTGCTGCAAGTATAAGACAAGAGGGAAGTCATGGAGACCACTGCAGCAGCTTAGCACCCAAGAAGTTGCACTCAAACCAAGAATGTGGAAAAGTCTGGGAGATAAGCATGCTCAAAGCTGCAATAGCATCCCCCAGCAGCATCACCTGAGGCTGTCATCTGTGCCAGCATGAGCAGGTAGAGAGAGGTGGCATCCATCTGTAGGTGACCCCACTCATGGTCCCCCACCACAGTGGCACAGGTATGGGTGTTGTACTTGGCATGAAGGCAGTCCTTGGTGCTCTGGCTGTACTTGAACGCCTCCACCTTGTCCACCTTGAGAAGGGCAAGGAGATGCAGGGATTCATGAAACCCTGTCTCCAGAGGCGTCTGGCAGCCCTGGAGACAAGGGCTGACCCATGCCATCGGCCCAGTATGCGGTGCCATGCCTGGCAGAGCAGAAACCCTACAGCCCCCAGACTGAGCCCCTCCATGAACCAAGGGTCATGTGCCACCTTGGTGCAGGGCTGCAACCATGGAAGGCCCGAAGACATGGCTGCACTGAGTGCAGCGAAAAAGGCCACAAATGCTCTCAAGGAGAAGAGCTGCAGAGTCCCAGCACCAGCCAGGCCACAAAAGAAGGGAGCAGGTGGCAAAGGCTCTGCTGGCCACCAGCCCACAGCACTGGGACTTCCATCACACCAGGGACAGATGCCAACTCACTTTATTTTGAGACTTGTTGGAAAGAGGCCTCCCCTCCGCTCACCAGGGAAGGTTGGGGAGAGATGGCACAGTTGGGACTGACAGTCTTTGCAGCAGAGCTGGGCTTTGAGGGGACCACTTGACCCTTAGAGACACTCCCCAGCCCCCTACCTGTCTCATCATGCACTGGAGCAGCCCCCGCATCAGCTTCACCACACTCTGCAGGAACAAGTAAAGCAGCCTTGTAAATCCCCATGTGGTCGGCAGAAGCCCTGACTCAGGATCAGCTGGCTGCTGACCTTTGAGGAGCTCTGGAGTCTGTAACTGGAGCCCCTGCTCACATTTCCAGGGCTCCTTCGCCCTAGGCAACAGCACAGGGGAGCATGATTTCTTGGCCTGTCAGCAAAGCTAAGCTACCGTACAGGGGAACGAAGGGCATGGCTCCAGGATGCAGCTTGCTAGCCTCTGGAAGGACTGCATCCTGAGATCATCCCAGAGCCAGAGCTGGACCCTCTAGCTGGTCTGCACAGTGCTCTGGTAAGAGCAGGCTCTGAGGTCCTTTTCTATTGTGTGTCCTTCCCTGCGCCTAGGGCCAGCACTGTGCCCATCCTGGCTGCATAGCCTCGCATGGCCTTTTGGTCCCAGAGCCCGGCTGTGCCACAGGCAATCCAGCTGAGAGGGGACAGCTGGGTCCGGGTACCACCGGTCAGACTGGGCGGCCGCCACGTGCCCTCCCTCCCTCTCGCCGGCTCCCTTCTACCTGCTCCAGTTCGTAGGCCTTGGCCTTGTCCTCGTCGCGGTCGGCGTTCTTGCGGTAGGCCAGGCCCAGCCCCCAGACGGCCAGGATGCTGTAGACGTTATCCCGCACCCAGGCATCCCGGTGGTCGGCGCTGGCGGGGAGCAGGCCCGTCACCGCGTCCTGCAGAGGCGGCAACACCGTTAACCACGGCCGACGCGGCCAGCGGGGCGCGCAG